>JBBPBX010033184.1:15367-33415 GCA_038048925.1 Garcialebias charrua | reverse complement strand
TATATATATATATATATATATAGGCTCAATAAGATTTACCTGACTAAATAAAGGTTGAATGAATGAATATATAAATATGCCCCAAGGCCTCCTCCACGCCAACAGAATGGAATGGCCTCATATACATACCAATGGCTTAAAAATGCTAATTCAATTTGTCAGTTTGACAATCCCATGGGTTGCATTGGTAAAATTGTCTTTTTGACAAAAACTGGTAGTGCATGTACTCTGTTAAATCTCTTCACAGCACCATTTGCTCTGGAATAATATACACTGGACCTTAAGCGTTGTATCTCCCTTTCTCTCAGAAAGTTAGTATGCAAAGTAAAGTGGCAACTGTTATCTGAGACAAGGTACGTCGGACGTAAAAAGATAAAAGAGTGGTCTGATATGGCCTGTTTACCTTGTCATCAGGCTATTATCCTCTTAGAAGCCTCCTCTTGGTGATGAGGATGATCAAAAATCTGCTGGAACTCCTGAAAAAAGGTATGAAAAGTCATGTTATCAAGATCATGTGAACTAAGATAAGCCTTCCCTTAGCAAAACGTATACTTGAAATTGTAGCGCGTGAAGAAGGAGAAAGAAACTGATCTGCAAGCAGTTGCCTTTAATCCTTCGAGCGTCAAAACCAGAAACAGAATGAATGAACTTACACATGAACACTTCTTCTTCTTCACCTGGTAAAACCTGGGGAGCACCTCGCTGGCTCCTCCTACTGGGTGAGAGAGAGATGAGGCCATATACCTCACCAACACACCACACAGCCCCCCCCCCCGAACACCCAGAAGGGCAAATACAAAACATATCAGTCTCTCACAGGGGGCCTAATCAACCTGCCGAACCGACTGCGTCGACTCGGGGGCGGAGAAACAGCTGGCACCCGTGCAGGAACAACATTTTGTGCCACAGGTGGAGGAACACAGTTGGGGGGAGAAAACGGAAGATGGGGTCGAGCAGGAGGGCGGCCGCGTCTAGGAACCTGAGCCGGCAACACCTCTTCATCAGCCAACACATAGGCTGGCTTCAGGCGGTCCACTGTAACCAGCTCTCTACGCCCACCCATGTCTAAAACAAAACTTTTCGCGCCCCTTTCGAGCACCCGAAACGGCCCGTCATACGGAGGCTGGAGGGGCGAACGGTGGGCGTCACGTCGCACAAAAACAAAACGGGCAGACTGGAGTGCTGTGGGCACAAACGCCTGCGGGAAACAATGGTGCACAGGACCCGGAACCAAAAGACTACTCTGCAAATAGGGGTCCACCGCTTCGGGGAACCGTGGAGCGGCAACGTCTAACAAAAACTCCCCTGGGATTCGTAAAGGCTGACCAAAAACTAACTCGGCTGATGAAGCGTTGAGGTCCTCCTTAGGAGCTGATCGCAACCCAAGCAGCACCCACGGCAAGGTAGTTGTGGAAGAAAGAGGAACGACCTCCGGCCACCTGGTTGTGCGGTCGACCATTGTAAGCAGGTGTGTGAAACCTCGTGATGGGGGCAGGGGACCAACTAAGTCCACATGCACGTGGTCAAAATGCTTGGCTGGAATGGGAAATGGTTCCAGTGGTGCCTTAGTGTGCCGGTGCACCTTGGCACGCTGACAAGCCATGCAAGCCGCTGTCCAACTCCTCACCTCTCTGCGTAAACCAGGCCACACAAAACGTGCGCTGACTAGTTTCACAGACGCGTGCACACCTGGGTGCGAGAGAGAGTGAACAGAGTCACAAATGCGGCGGCGCCAACCTGATGGAACCACTGGGTGTGTCCGGCCTGTGGAAACGTCACACAGGATCAAAGGACCGCCCTCTCCCAATTTGACCTCCTCTAGCTTAAGCCCTGAAACGCCGGCACGAAGGGCAGTTATATCAGCGTCTCCCGGTTGGTCAGCGGCCATGGCAGAAAAATCTACCCCGAGGAGCACAGGACAAACGAGCACCCATGACAGATAGTCTGCCACTGAGTTGGATTTTCCAGCCACATGGCGGACGTCCGTTGTAAACTCTGAAATGGCCGCCAAGTGTTGTTTCTGACGCGCTGACCAGGGCTCCGAAACTTCAGACATGGCAAACGTGAGTGGTTTGTGGTCCACATAAGCCGTAAACGAACGACCCTCCAGCAAAAAATGAAAATGCCGTGTAGCTAAGAACAATGCCAACAACTCGCGGTCAAAAACGTTGTACTTGCGCTCGCAGTCCCGTAATTTATGGCTGAAAAATGCCAACGGCTGCCATGTGTCGCCAACGCGTTGCTCTACAACAGCCCCCACAGCTATATCTGAAGCATCAGTTGTCAGCGCAATCGGGGCCTCTGAATCTGGATGGGCTAAGAGTGCCGCGCTAGCTAACGCAGACTTAGCACCATCAAAAGCAATGATCCGGTCCGGGGTCCAAACCACTGTGTCAGTCGGCTTTCTTGAGCGCAGGGCCTCGTAGAGAGGCTGCAGGAGATGGGCTGCATTGGGAATGAACCTGTTGTAAAAGTTCACCATGCCTAAAATCTCCTGCAACTTTTTAACCACCAGAGGACGTGGGAACTCTGCCACCGCCTGTACCTTGGCAGGTAATGGAACTGCACCCTGCGTGGAAATTCGATGACCTAAAACATCGATCACCGGTAAACCAAACTGGCACTTAACCGGATTAATGATCAAGCCATGTGCATCCAAGCGCTGAAAATTTTCTTTCAGGTGCAACAGGTGCTCCTCGGTTGACGAGCTGGCCACCAAAATGTCGTCCAGATAGACAAACACAAAATTGAGGCCACGTAACACGGAGTCCATCAGCCTTTGAAAAGTCTGTGCTGCCCCCTTTAGTCCAAACGGCATGCGGAGGAACTCAAAAAGCCCAAAGGGGGTGATTACTGCAGTTTTAGGTACATCGCTGGACTGCACTGGGACTTGATGGTAGCCGCGCACCAGATCCACCTTAGAAAAAATGGAAGCACCCGACAACCGAACAGAAAAGTCCTGAATGTGCGGAATGGGGTAGCGATCAGGCGTCGTCACGTTATTTAAACGGCGAAAATCGCCACATGGGCGCCACGACCCGTCTGCTTTTGGTACCATGTGAAGGGGGGAGGCCCACGGGCTGTTAGAGCGTCTAACAATACCCAACCTCTCCATGGTACCAAACTCCTCTTTAGCGATGGCCAGTTTAACAGCGTCGAGGCGGCGTGCACGTGCAAAAACGGGCGGTCCCGTAGTAGGGATGAAATGCTCGACCCCGTGTTTAGTTTCTGAAGAGGAAAAAGCAGGTGTAGTTAAAGAGGGGAATTCTGCCAACAAACCTTGAAAAACATCTCCTGAAACTAAAACATTAGCATGAGTTAGCGGCCCAGCCCCCCCAGACACACATGGGAAAGTTGCAAAAGTTACAGCGTCAATAAGTCTGCGGTTAGCAACATCTACTAACAGTCCATGAGCACATAAAAAATCTGCACCGATAATAGGAACAGTCACTGAGGCAACAACAAAGTCCCACTCGAACTCACGACCATGGAAAGAAACTGTTGCCCGTCTAGTGCCAAAAGTTCCAATGGAGAACCGTTAGCAGCAGTTAGCAGTGGGCCACTGCCTCGGCCTGCTAATTCAGGTCCAACAGGGTGGACCAAACTCTTCTGGGAACCAGAGTCAACCAGAAAACGACGTCCTGACAGGGAGTCTGTGACGAAGAGCAGCTCACCTCGCTCGCCAGCGCCCACAGCTGCTACTGAGCGCCGGCTTCCTCGTTTCCCGACACCCATGTGCATGGTGGGATGCAGCGCTTAGCCTTGTTGCCGAACCTCCGGTGGTAGAAACAAAGGGAGCTCCCCCGCCGAGTTTGCGCGCCAACAGCTGAAACCGCCGCTGGCTCCTCCATCTCCGTCTGCTCCGGCTCCACCGATGTACTCTGCACCGCGAACCGTCTGGTAGCCAGCAGGACCCGGTCCGCCTCCTCCGCCAAACCCCGGTAATCACCGGTAGATAAACAAGGGGAATTGGCCAAAGTAGCCCTCACTTGCGACGGAAGCTGGCGCAGGAAAATGTGAGGGAAAAGGAAACCCCCGTCGTCTGAACCAAGTAGCGACAGCATTTTGTCCATCATGTTCACAGCCGTGCCGTCACCCAAACCAGGCAGGGAAAGCAGTTTATCAGCCCTCTCAGTTGAAGTCAAAGTGTACCTTCGAAGCAGAAACTCTTTGAGGGCGCCATATTTGCCCACGTGTGGCGGGTCGCGCAGCAGCGGCATGGCTTTGCGGGTTGACTGCATATCCAGAGCTGACACGACCAAGAAGTACCTGGTTTCATCTGCGTTCACGCCTCGGAGGCGAAAGAGTGCCTCGATGTGCTGGAACCACGAAACCGGGTCACTCTGCCAGAACTCCGGGAGCTTAACACTCGCTGCGGGAGCAAAGTCGGCTGGGTTCGGCTGCAACAGCTGGGCAGACGTCGCGGCGGCGGGGTCCGACGAAGAAACAACATCCTCGTTTGGTTCTGACATATTTCACGCGGGGTCACCACTGTAGCGTGTGAAGAAGGAGAAACAAACTGATCTGCAAGCAGTTGCCTTTAATCCTTCGAGCGTCAAAACCTGAAACAGAATGAATGAATTTACACACGAACACTTCTTCTTCTTCACCTGGTAAAACCTGGGGAGCACCTCACTGGCTCCTCCTACTGGGTGAGAGAGAGATAAGGCCATATACCTCACCAACACACCACAAGTATACTTTATCAAGTATACTTGAGTACAATTATAAGTATATAAAGTATACTTCTCAATGTGTACTTGTACAAGTAGTATACTACAATTATACTTCATAGCACTAAATTGGGACAATGCTAGGTTAAAAAAGTGTACTTAAAGTATACTAGTAGTACACTTTTAATTAGACTTCCAATGTACTTACTGTGTACTTCTAGTTCCTATTTTAGTTTATTGAAGTATACTTAAAGTATACTAGTAGTACACGTTTATTTAGACTTCTAATGTACTTATTGTGTACTTCTAGTTCATATTTTAGTTTATTGAAGTATACTTAATGTATACCTCTAGTATACTTTTCTTTATACTGTACTCCAAATGCACTTGTTATATACTTCTAGTTCATACTTTAGTTTATTACAGTATACTTAAAGTATACCACTAGTACACTTTTTCATATACTCCCAATGCACTTGTTATTAACTTCTAGTTTACAGTTTAGTTTATTATTTGTTAACATTTTTGAATTTCTAAAACTAATACCATGTTGTCATTGTAATTGTTAGGTTACACTTGTAAGTTTGCTTAGCAATACTTGCACAATACTATTTATATGCTAAAAATATTTTCTAAAGTATTCTGAAAGATGTGTTTACAAAGTCATAAAACAAGGTCTTGAGAACTTTAATATTTTTGTATAAAATTAGGGTGCAGCTCAAAAACAGTTTATAAAAACAGTCTGCAAAACAGCAGTGTTTAAAATGAATCCCTTCCCAGTTTTATAAATTTAAAGGAAAAGGTGCACATTTGCATTTCAAGGTGTAAACATAAAGTCCAGAACACAATGTAAAAATGTGTGCATTTGCTTAAACAAAGCAAAAATAGTGTCTCCAACTGGAAACTGAAGTCTTTCCTTTTCAGAAGGCATCTTCACATCTTGGGTAAAAAAAAAACTTCACCGGTAGTTGTTTGGCATAGTTTATGTTGTTGCATTTTTTTCTTATGACTCTTCGCACATCTTGCATGGTGGTGTCAGAGAAATTTGCTTTGGTGTAGACTGAATGAAAAAACAAAACAAAAAAACAAAAAAACAGAAATTACTCCAATGTTATACCATTGTATCATCAGTGTAATTACTCTCACATCAAACATTTCCTTAAAATAGGTCTCTAGGTTTCACGAGTGATAAACAATAAATTATTATTAAAGGGAACCACAATTACATTTAACATTTCACTTTATTTGATAAACTTTTATTTTAACTGTAGAAATACTGTAGGGTGTTTTAGTTTTGTAAAATTTTTAAAAGAGACCCCAAGTGGAGGAGTTTAAGTATCTCGGGATCTTGTTCACGAATGAGGGAAAACTGGAGCGTGAGATCGATAGGCGGATAGGTGCAGCGTCCGCAGTGAAGCGGGCGCTGTACCGGTCTGTCGTGGTGAAGAGAGAGCTGAGTCAAAAGGCAAAGCTCTCAATTTACCGATCGATCTACGTTCCCACCCTCATCTATGGTCATGAGCTTCTGGGTTATGACCGAAAGAACGAGATCTCGGATACAAGCGGCTGAAATGAGTTTTCTCCGCAGGGTGTCTGGACTCTCCCTTAGAGATAGGGTGAGAAGCTCAGTCATCCGGGAGGGACTCGGAGTAGAGCCGCTGCTTCTCCACATCGAGAGGAGCCAGTTGAGGTGGCTCGGGCATCTGGTTAGGATGCCTCCTGGACGCCTCCCTGGTGAGGTGTTCCGGGCATGTCCCACCGGGAGGAGACCCAGAGGAAGACCCAGGACACGCTGGAGGGACTATGTTTCTCGGCTGGCCTGGGAACGCCTTGGGATTCCCCCAGAGGAGCTGCTCCAAGTGGCTGGGGAGAGGGAAGTCTGGGCCTCCCTACTTAGGCTACTACCCCCGCGACCCGACCCCGGATAAGCGGACGAAAATGGATGGATGGATGGATGGATATAAATGTATGTAGGTAGCTAACTACTGCTTTATTTCTGTTTCAGGTGTACATGTGGGCACTGTTTCCCTATGCAGACACAGCGGGAGAGCATCTGCTGCCAGGAAATACATGCCTTCTCCTTCAGGCTGCAGGAAGAAGATGTAAGCTGCATCACACACCATGAAGGATTCGAAGCCAACTGCCTGAACAGATGGGTGTTGGAGATGTCTTTCTATGAATACCTGCAGGATGAAGGTCCAATCGGGGACAATGAACCACGTCATGAGTAAGTCAGTTATTTCTGAGAAATTATACTGACAAATTTCAGTTTGTTAAATCAAAGATGACCAGATCATAATTTTAACACTTTACTTTTTAGCAGTCTGTTTTTTGTGTAAATGAAGCATATTTGATTATCTTAGAGGAAAAACCTTAGTTTTATGGATTTATTTATTTCTATTTTTCCTGTTCAGCAGTATGCAGTAAATTTTTGTGATACAGATTTTCTTTAATTGCATTACATTTCCCATCATTACTTTCTTTCCCAGGATCTACAGATATATAGCTTACAGAAGGTTGAGCAGATTCATCTATTTCATTCTACGCAGACATGACAGAAGAATTCACCCTGCCTGTGCTGTCTCCAAGATGTTTGTTTATGTTTATGTTTATTAAATTTGTTCATTTTTTTTACAAAAGAAACAATACAAGGCAATCTCATAATGATAGTGTACAAAATGTAAAAAAATGAAAGGTGGCAGAAAGAAGAATAAATCTTATTATATCTGCCCCTTATCTCCAACAATCAGATTAAACAACAGTAGTCAAACCATGTAAACAATAATAATCTTCAACCAACTTTTTCCAACAGTCAGGTTAAACAATAATATTCTTCAACCAACAGTACAAAATTACTAACTCTTTTTAATTTTCTAACTAACAGTACAAAATGACTAACTCTTTCTAATTTTCTAACTAATACAATACACATTACGTTATTTCACATATATTTTTTTAACACATTTGTTTTGATCATTTTTTTAAATGTAAACATTGACTTGGCATTTTTAACTACATTCTCCAAGCCATTCCATAATCTAATTCCCTGGATTGAGGTAGAACGTCCCTTCAAACTGGTTCTGAATTGTGGTTTTACAAACAACTCTGTTCCCTTAAGATTATAACAACTTTGTCTTTTAACAAAGTGCATTTGGATATTTAAAGGTAATGCATTATTTTGAGCTCTATACATAACTGATAAAATATTATAGTCTACCAAATCATGGAACTTCAATAATTTTAGTTGATAAAATAATGTACTTGATGGATGACGGTAATGCTTTCTAGTGATAATTCTTACAGCTCTTTTCTGTAATACAAAAATAGGCTTTGTGATTGTTTTACACGCTTTCCCCCAAACATCAATACAATAGATTAAGTGTGGAACAATGATTGTGTTATACAACAAATACAGAGCTTTATCATTCAATAGGTCTCTGACTTTGTACAGTACTGCTATCGATCTAGCTATTTTTATTCTTACAGAATTTATGTGTTGTTTCCATGTCAGTTTGTCATCAATGATAACACCCAAAAACTTCACCTCATTCACTCTACAAATCTCAACATCCTCAATTTTGAGTGGAACATCAACAGTTTTCTTTTTATTACCGAATATCATGTAATTAGTTTTTTCTAGATTTAATGATAATTTATTTATTTTAAACCAAGTTTGTATCTTGACAAATTCTGTCTTTATCAATTCTAACATTTGTTCTATATCTTCACCTGAACAGAAAAAAGTGGTATCATCAGCGAAAAGTACACATTTAAGGAGTCCTGACACATTTACCAAGTCATTCACATATAAAATAAAAAGCTTTGGTCCAAGTACAGAGCCTTGGGGAACTCCACATGTGATATTACAGAGGTCAGATCTTACATCATTTATTTGTACAAATTGTTTCCTATTTTTTAAGTAGCTAGATACCCACTGTAATGCTGGTCCTCTAATACCATATTTGTTCAGTTTTTCAAGGAGAATGGTGTGATCAATAGTATCGAATGCTTTTTTTAAATCAACAAAGATACTGATACAATGTTGTTTTTGATCGACAGCAGTAGTTATTTGTTCCATTAATTCCATGAGAGCCATTGATGTAGAGTTTTTTGATCTAAACCCATACTGACTGTTGCTTAGAATATTTTGTTTATCTATAAATTGGTCTAGTCTGTTCACAAATAGTTTTTCAAGAATTTTTGAAAACTGTGGTAACAAGGATATAGGTCTATAATTGTTGAATACACATTTATCACCATTTTTAAAAAGAGGAACGACCTTAGCTACTTTCATATTATCTGGAAAAATTCCTGTTGAAAATGATAAGTTACATATGTATGTGAACGGCTCAATAATATGGCTCATTATGTCCTTTACAAACATCATATCCATGTCCACCCAGTCTTTCGATCTCTTGTCTGTAAGATGTTTTACTACATTCATTATTTCCTCTTTGTTAGTTCCATTTAGGAAAATACTATTTGCACAACCTGTAATTGAGTGGATCATATTTTTATCTACTTTTGGTATCTTAGCTGCAAGGCTTGATCCAACATTTACAAAATATTGATTAAATCCATTAACAATTTCATTTTCATCATGAACTTCATCGTTGTCTTTTACAAAATATTTTGAAATACCAGTTTTTGCTTTATGATTCTTCAGTACACCATTCATTACTCGCCATGTTGCTTTCATATCACCATTAGTTTTATCTAATAATTTACTATAATATTCTTTCTTATGTTTCCTTATAATCCCTACTAATTTATTTTTATACTTTTTATATTTTTCTTCTGCGCTCTGACTTCGTAATTTCAAGAAACATGAATACAAATAATTCTTTTTTTTACATGCATTTCTTAACCCTTTTGTCATCCATGGTTGATCATTCGTATTTCTCTTTGTGTAATTTGTTTGCACACAATTCTTTACATACAGGGTTTCCAAGATATTCATAAACTCATCATATGCTCTGTTCGCATCATCAACATACACATCATTCCAGTCTTGTTTATCCAGATCCTCTTTCAATTTTTCCAAAACTTTTTTTGATGTGTTTATGATCTTTTTCTTCGTTGTGACTGCTTTTGTGATATTTTGATCATTTTTAAAGATTGTGAAAACTGGTAAATGATCACTTAAGTCGGTCGTTAAGATACCACCTATCACATCCCCATTTGTTATATTTGTGAAAATATTATCAATTATTGTGGCACTATGAGTTGTAATTCTTGTTGGCTTTGATATCAATGGATACATATTCAGATATGCATTTCCTTCGCAAGAGTACTGTGGTTTCAAGTACCCATGATGTGTCTAAATCTGTTGTGAAATGTAAAAATCTCAATAAATGTATATAATAACTGACTATTACTGCCTCTGTTGAAAATGCTTTTCACATTTTTAGTTATTATATAAGACCTTGCTAACCTTACTTTTCCAGAAACAGAAAAACTCTTTCACCACATGTAATGGTAGATATTCCTAGATTTAGTCACAAAATGACCTTCTCATGCAGTAGTGAAATTCAATGAAATGAAATATTGATCAACAGATTTATTTTTAATTGATAATGTCACATCAGTTAGGTTGTGTTGAAACGTGACTTGTGGGCAGCGATCGCTTCAGTCTTAGAAATCTTCTCCATGGTAGAGGTGACGGGTGGAACCGGAGTTTCTGGGACCAGACAGTCTTCATAAGAGGGGAACTCTTGCCGCATCTGCCACACAAACTCCATCAGGTCTTGAAGGTCACTGCAACATTAAAACATTGTTTTACAAATTAGATTTATTAGTGCTGTGGAAATAACCAACATGCTAATAACTACGACTATAGACCCAGTCACATTTTTCAAAACTTTTTAAACTGTTTTTTCTATTCTAAATGACAATTTAACAAAACAAGTGTAGAGCCTCATTTAGAGCAAAATATGCTGTTTTGCTAATTGTGTGCTGAATCACTGGAATATATCAGCTGTTATTGTTCACATGCTCAATAATCCAGGTAGAAAAATCTAAAGAAGCTAAGTCTGGTCCTCTTGACATTCAAAAAACAACAGCTTTGTTTGCTTTTGTTTTTTGAATGTCCAGAGGACCAGACTTAGCTCTTTTTTAGAAAGATCTATTATATTCCTGTCTAAAAAGCTTACTAGTAATATAGCTTGTGGGAGAACCGGTAATTTGATAATACAGTAATATAATAATGAAGCTTCTTTCACAATGTGTTAAACAACTTCTGCAAAGTTGTTATTTTGAAGAAATTGCGCACTACTGTATTTGCTCTAATCATCAACCAGATGTATATATTTGTCCAAAAGAGGCTGCAAATAACTGCAAGTTATTACATTTTAGGCGCACTCATCTTTAGTAACCTACTGTACAATTTTTTCTTCAGTATTATGACATGTTATAATGTGACAGGACTTTTACATATTGCATATAATATAAACTTACAAGTCCTCATCTTCAGATTCGTCTGCATCAGGTGTCCAGTCTGGGTCGTCCTCATCAGTTTCCTGTTCCTGGTCACTATCAGAGCCATCACTGCACTCATCTTCTGGGGCTGGAGTCAGGAGCATACATTGATTTCCTACGTCTGCAGTCTGTTGTTGTGTAGTTGATGTTCCTTTGCTTCACATTTGGCCTTTGTACATAGTCCCAACCGATTTGCTGTCACATTCGGTCTGGCAGGATCTGGATGTGTGTGTGTCCTGTGCACAGTAGATAAATACAGATAATCAACCTATAATTACTGAAAACCTGATCAAACAAACAAAAAAAAAAAACAGGAGCATCAAACAACTCAAGTTGTACGGATTGTAAAGAGCAATATCACTGATTTTTTTGGTCTTGTTTTATAGATTATAACAAAACATTGGCCCTCATGCACGAAAATGTTCGTATTCTTATCCTAAATTTCTCCTACTTTTGTTCGTACGAAGTGTTCGTACGAACATGCCACGTCAGATCCAACAAACTCTTCTATCCACAGGAAACGTGTGTATATGAGCTGTGTAAATAATGATGAATCCCACCTGTTCTATTCACCTGCTCGTGCACGCGGAAGGTTATTTACATAATTCCCACCCCTCAAAACACCATATAAGGCCACGTTTCCTGCCTTCTGACAGCAGGAAGTGTCCATTCATTCAAACACATGAAGTAAAAGGAGGAACTTCACGCGTTCGGAGTTCTGCTCTCAGTGGCGCGGCTACCCCCCCCCCCCGCAAGTGTCGGATGGTCAAATATCTTTAATTTTACTGTGTTACATTATAGTTTCACTTATTCAGAAGAGTGGCACCGCTACCCCCCACCCCCCCGCAAGTGTCGGATGTGGTTTTGAACAGAAGCATTAAAATGTCTCGAAAGTTAACTTCATATTAATATTGTAGTGCATATCTTTTGTCTCCCGTGGGTCGTCCAGTATCAGAAATCAAGAATAAATGGTTTGATCTGAAAATGGCTTCAAACATCGCCGCAGCACAGACAGGAGTGGTCAAGGAATAGTCTGAGATGGATGGTCAATAAATGCCACGCTGCGCAAGACGCGTGCCAACATGTTTTGCAGCACAAAGCCCCGCATCCTTTCTGTGCGATGTTGGAAACAAAAACCCCTGTTCCTGGACTCAGAGTGCACGTGTGTCGCAGAAAGTGGTCCAGACTGGTGGGTCTGCTGGTCTCACTGGTCTAGACGCCTGCCCCCCCACCGCGCTTCTCCTCCATAGCAGCTCGGTTCTTCAGTGCGCGCGGCTCACGGCTCCATCGCCTGCACAACGCGGCGCACGGAGCTGAGGGCAGGTGATGGAGGCGGAGGAGGGGGGAAGAGGAGGTGGGGGTGGCACACACGCGCAGGTTCCACTCGGCTCGGAACAGATCGGTACTTTGGGCACTTCTTTTTTATGTGTGGCTGACTGAGAGGGGGATGGACGCACGGTGGAGCAGCGCATGAGGACGTGTTGGGTCAGCAGCTTTTCTCATGCGCGCTCCTCCTGGTCATCGCGCAACCACATTCTGCAGGTTATATTTCGAATCAGATATAATAATCTATTGCTCCGATGGTGTTTGCACAGCAGTCCAGCAATAGCATGAAAATCAGTCTTAATTCGTACTTGTTCTGTGGCGGTGTATGGGGATTTTATGTACCTGGGTGTTAATATGAGGAGCGGCTTTGATGACCAAGGGGAGCGCACGACTCATGAAGCCTGCGCGACACACCAGACAAATTAAACTTAAAATTATAATTCTAGTTCAAACAGAATAACCTATTGTCAAAAACAATTGTGGTGCGTGACTTTTTTAAACTCAAAATATTTTCTAAATAACGAAATATGTAGTTATTAGTGGAGAAATCCCGTCTGGATGACAGCAGACTGACGCTCCTAAATTATACGACAGGTCCGGACCACTCGTAAATTTTGTTCGTATCTGAAAAAAATCTTAGGATACGAAAACATTGTTGAATGCCACAAATGATCCTAAATCACTCGTACGAACAGTATAAGAACAAATCTGTGCGTACGAACGGTTCGTGCATGAGGGCCATTAGTTTAAAATGTATTTAACATGTCAGAGCCTTGGAAGTAAAAAAGAAATATAGATGTAGAAAAACAATAATCTTACATAACCATCATCTAAACAACTTCAATAAGTTCTCCAGTGCTCATCGCAGAGCACCCACCCCCCCAACAGGCAGCTGTGGTCCACCTGCACCCCACATTAGTACAACATTGCTGATTCAAAGTCATTAATACAAAAAAATAATATATTTTAGCTTGTTAATTATATGTATTTACCACTTCTACATCTGTAGTTGTCTCCAGACTCGGTGTGTTCGCCACAACACTGTCTGACTCCAAAGTGCCTGGTGGAATCAAAACAGTTTGAGTTTCCAAACGAGTAGATTTAGCTGCTGGTTGACCCTCTTCAGACAAGTTGGAGGTGGTGTTGAAAATGTCCTAATGACAACAGAGGACACAAAAATTTGTGACACAGTCAATAAATCATCACAGGAGCAAATGATAAAGAACTAGCTTGCGACTGCTATGCTAATGCTACGTTAGCCCAACGCTAGCGATGTTAGCTTGATGCTAACGCGATTTTAGCTTGTAAAATAAACATCTACAAGTCAGGGGTAATAAACTGATGTTAATGAACTATAACATCAGAGTTGATTAATAACCGTTTTTAGACTATTTCATTTGTAATGCATGCATTGTCTGTATTTCCACATACTCATGATTTTCACAACATACCTGTAAGACACGACCATGTTCTCTTTTTAAATAGGCTCCTCTTTTTTACTTTGTTAATGCTGTGGAACCATCCTCTTCTCCATCTGCTTTTCGTTTGTAGCAAAAAACAGTTGGTATTGCTCCTGGTAACAGCTCCTGCTTGCCTGGTGTGAAGCCAATGGAGCGAAGTAGCCAGGGCTTGTACTTCAGGTGGGCCTCTTCAAAGTGGTCACTGCACAGCCGGTCATGCCGCTTTGGAAAGTAATTCTGGCGTTTCAGCTTACATGACCACGCCTGTCGAAGTTTTTTATCTCTAGGGAACCCAAAAAAAGAAACTCCAGTTGTGTTTTCTGGCCGATTAGAACAATTAATTGCTACACACTGAACCATTTTGCCCGGAACTCTTCCACTCACTACTACTGTTTGGCACAACCTACGTCATATCCGGGGGAGGAGCAGGCGGGGGGAGGGGTGTCAAATGCTAAATTTGAGTTAGGATGAAATGTTTTACTTGTGAAAATTTCTCAACAACCTTATTTTATGCTTTTCATTAGACTACTATTAACTTAAAAACACTTTTCATTTCTCCTTTAAATTTAAACTAAACATTTCTTGATAGAAAATTTCAATCAAGAAATGTTTATTTTAAATTTATTTTAAATGTTTCTTGAAATATAGTAGTAGGCTAAAAGTTACTTACCTTGGATCCAGAGCAGTAGCCAAGCCAAGCTGTACAGGGGCTCATCATGCTCAATTTTGATGAATCTTCTCACAACAGCCTTCAGCAACGTAGTTTTGGCTTTACCCACAACACGGTATGTGCTGGCTTGCCTCTCCAAAATCCGTTTGAGTGATGGCTGGGATTACAGTTTAGAGTATTTGATGACGTTCGAATTGTTCTCAATCAACTGTGCAGTAAAACTTAACATGGACATTAAACTTACATCAGAAGTCCAGATGTCTGTTGTAAAGCTGAGAGTATTTGGATTAGCTTTTAGCAGGCTGCGGGTGTCTCTCAGAACGTGGCCGAACATCTCCGGTACTGAAACATCAGAAAAATATCTCCGCCTCGGCATATAATATCATGCATCAAGCTTCTAAAACCTTTGTCCTCAACGACTGAAAAGGGCTGGTCGTCTAATGCCACGAACTCCATCACTTTCCTCGTGGTAGCTTTGCTCTTTTCGTTGCTCATAAAAGTTAACAGCAGCTGTGAAAACCACCGACTGGCTCTTTGATAGCGCTAGCTTCTTTAGCTTAGCATTAGCTTGGTTGCTCGCTTCAAACGTTGGTTGCACACTTGGCTGCGTGGCGATTTCTTAAATAGCAAACAAGGGTTGTTGTATTAAAGGTTTTGGTTGTGGCTCCACCATGACTTACTTCGGCTTTACACAAGTTGAGATCTTTTGCTCATTTTAAAATAGAACTTCCAAACAGACAACATGGCTGCTCCGGGTTACCTGTGTTGACCATAGACATACATTATATATAGATATCTATGGTTTTGACTGTGTACTTGGGTGCATGCACAGATATATATACACTAGATAAGACATCCCCGCTGTTGGCCAATGGAGACCGACATCGTCAGACGGTGGCCATCTTGGTACAGACAGAACGCCCACTCTTAACATGAATGTGAATGGTGCATTTACTATTAAAATAACCATAACTTGCTTAATTTTCAACCGATTTTAAAACGGTTTGGTTTGTTATAAATGTGAGAGATGTTGTTATAATATGGTATACTTAAGATGGACGTTCACATGAAAATAACGTTATGTAGACACTGTATTGCACTAGCAATATACACAATAAGATTATATTTACATCTATTTATAAATACATGTTTATTTCCAGCGAAATTAACTGACATATGTTACAATGCTAATAAATATTTAATACTATTTCATCATAAATAGTATTATTAGTGGTATGAAAATAATTTATGCCAATTATTTCCCTACACATGCAAATACAGTATTATGTAATATTAAATACATTATTACACAAACCTTGGTCAATATGTCTAGTTTATTTTTTTTAGATACATGAAAGATTTAATAATAGGGAAATATAAATAAACAAATAAACAAACAAACAAAAATAAACATCTGATAGTGTGACAAGACTATCTGAGGCAACAGTACTCAGACAAAAAATTTCAGAGATATATTTGCAGATGAATTATTTTTCCGGTGTATTTGCAGTAAAACAATTTTTCATATGAAATAGTAAAGGTTAAAAATAATTGTAAACTAACTTTGTTACTAATTAACCTGATTATGCTGATTCAAAGGAGACTGCATTTCTTCCATACTCACAAGTTGTCTTATTTGTGACTAATATGTGACTCAAGTCCAAGTCACGACTTATAAGCTCACATCTCTTTTTGGAGCTAATGCCCTTTAAAAAGGATTGCCTTGGTGAGCTTCTGTCTCATGTTGCCACTCTATAAATGCAAATTATTGATTTTTGCCAAGTGATGTAGCCTTAGCTTGAAAAACAATCTGCAGATGCCTGACGAATGACCCACTCTGCTGCCCTAACTACCCTCACTGTGCCTTCAGAAGGAATCATCACCCCCCCCCCCTTTGTTTCTCAGAGTCAGCAGGTGGTAGCTCTTGTCTTCACTGGCAGTTGCAGCGTCTGTCACCAGGCTGGCACGGCAGACATCACAGGACAACTTTCTCAATGCCCGTCGCACAACAAAACCTTGAAATAGAGTTAGACAAATGAACAATATTAATAATAAACATAGTAAAATTAAGGTTACATTTCCTTTTTAGGACTATCATCTCATTATTTGACCATCATTTCAGCTTTTGAATATTATATGCTGAATGTTAGCACTACAGGTAATAGGTCAAATCTAGTATAAGTCAACCTCTACCTGAAATGTACACAAGTGTGTTTTCCACAAGACCATCGAAGCGGCTGGGAAGGTAGCTGTGGTCATGTATAAGAGCAGGAATGTCAGCAAACGGTGATGGAAGATCTTCTTCTTCTACAGAGGACATATCTACAGCTGACAGGTTTGTTGATGTGTCAATGTGGTAGAACTGGTCAGCAGAGGACATTGGTTCAACTGGTAGGGACTCTGTCTCATCCTGTGCGGTCACATTGCCTTTTATGCTTGTTTTAACACCACACCTTTGAAGATGAGATGGAAAATTGAAAAGTGTTGGAACAACACCATCTTTTAATCTAACAGTCTGCCCTGTCCGATCAAAGTCCTCAGACATGAAGTGATCACTGCAGAGCAGTGTCCTGTTCAGGGCAACAAAACCCTCTCTTCTCAGGGCAACTTCCCACTGCCGCCTCCTCTCTCTGGTTTTGGGAAACCTTAAAAACATGAAGAAGCTGGTCATTATTTTCCACACTTCCTTTCTTTACCTTTGAATTATAGTAATGACAAGGATACACATATATCATACTTTTGATGTGCTTGCATTTACTTTTGGTACAAAAAACAGCTATTAAAAATGGTGTCCAAAAGAAACACTGAATCATAATTTATATAAAGATACTTTTACAAGCCTTATACCATACCATACCATTTTATTTATAGAGCACTTAAAACAACAACAAGGTCAACCAAAGTGCTGTAAATATATATTATGTTATTATTGTAGAGATATAGCACCCTCATGTCCGTATGGGATGTGGGCCTCTCCACATCTCTCTGAAACTCTAAGTGTTACACTTTCTTGAAGCTCTCAAGGAAACAAGTGGACACTATTTTGGTTAACAATTATTTTGAATTAATGGACACCAATTAATCAGATTGAACTTTCTTTTTAATGTGTGTTAATTCAGAATTGATCTACAGTATATTTTTGTCATGTAATGATGATTTACTAAGCTGGTATATTTTAAATATGCCAAAGTTAAGAGAACACCTCAGAATGATCTTGCTCTAAACTGTCTGCTCTATGCAGAATAAGTGTCTAAAGTTGACTGAACAGTCCGTTCGTATTTGTTTGAACTGTTTTTGGAACGAAGGAAAAGTTCCAGACATAACTTGCTTTCTGTCTCCCGTCCTTTCTAAAAACAATGGCCCTCATTCATGAAACTGTTCGTATTCTTATCCTACGTTTCTCCCACTTTTGTTCTCAAGAAGCGTTCGTAAGAACATGCCA
>JBBPBX010033183.1:12234-26702 GCA_038048925.1 Garcialebias charrua | reverse complement strand
ATATATTCCTTTGGGAGATGATGTGAAGTTTCTTCACGGTCAGTTAACATTAGTATCACATTATGTTAGCTTGTTAGCAATGAGTTTCTTTCCCATGGCAACAGCAAATGTGTGAATTCATGTGTAAAGTACATTCGGATGAAATGGGTGGGTTCTGTGATAAACGAGTGGCGGTGCCCCCTCTCCTCCTCTGCCCCATGTGATGATGATGACACAGACGAAAAGCAAACAGGCTGTTAGCTTTAGCTGCTGCTAGTAGCTAGCACAGCAACAAGCTAGCCCTCAGAACTCACCCTGCTGGTCCTTTTCTCGTTTACTCTCCATCCTGGATAACTTTACTGTTTTTTTATTTTTTTATTTAAGAAGACAAAATGTGAGCAGGTGTAAAAAGCAGCGCAGGGGGTTATGGAGGAGGTTGTTGAATTATATTCAGTCCAGTGGTTCGGTGAGGACACGCTCATTGTAGCGCGGTGCTGTAATAATATTGAGGCGCAGGTGGGTCAGAGACGGACATCAGTGACCGCTGCAGCCCGGTGGAGGGAGCGGGGAGGCGGCGTCCATCCGCAGGACGCCCCGGGGAGGGGAGAGTGTGGTAGTTGGACTGCAGGTGCAACAGGTTCTATCTTTTTTTTTTTTTTTTTACTTGAACAAAATTTACAGAAACATGTGGCATGTTATGAGATCCTGATCTCATAATTATTACATATCTCATAATTATGAGATATTATCTCATAATATGTCATAATATGTCATAATTATGAGATATTTCATAATTATGAGATATTATCTCATAATTATGTCATCTTATCTCATAATTATGAGATACTATCTCATCTTACTATCTCATAATTATGACATCTTATCTAATAATTATGAGATAGTATGAGATGAGATATCTCATAATTATGAGATGAGATAGTATCTCATAATTATGATACTATCTCCTCTCATACTATCTCATAATTATGACATCTTATTTCATAATTATGAGATAAGATGTCATAATTATGAGATATTATCTCATAATCTCTTATTTCATAATTATGAGATATATATCATAATTATGAGATAATAAGTCATTTTTTTATTTGGTGAATGCAATGCTCTTCCGTAGGTTTGCAAGTACGAGACACACATAAGATTATGAAATGAGAGAAAATAAATTGACAGATGTTTAAGAAAGAAAAGACAAATAAATAAAATAAAAATAAATAAACACACACACAAGGGGCTCTAATTATCAAATAAGTTCAGTTCTTCATAAGCATTAAGTAGCTGTGTACTCATCTTGCTTTTCATCTGTTTTAAAGTTTTTAGGTGTTGTCCATCAGCTGGCGTTGAAAGGTTGAAAAGTCAGGTTCTCTGTTTCTCCATTTACAGGAATGGATGAAGTATTTAGTGAGGATCAGCAGGTCAGCTCTTCTGTCTCTGAGGGTGGTTCCAAATATTATATCCTCTCTTTTTAGTGGATGGGGAAGGAGATGTTTAGTTGAGAACCAGGCCTGAAAGTTTTCCCAAAATGTTTTAGTGTGTACACAGTAGAAAAAGAGATGGTCTGTTGTTTCAATGTCGTTGTCACAAAAGGTACAGTTGTTAGCGTCGAAATTAAATCTTTGTCTTAGCAGTTCTCTATTAATAGTATAGTATTAAAATAGAACTTTTTAATCACTTTCAAACAAATCATGTCTAATTCATGATCACATTTTGGAGAAGAATTTGGACCTCATGTGCCTCACAGAAACTTGGCATAGACCGGATGTGTACAGTTCTTTAAATGAAGCTTGTCCATCTGGATACAGCTATCTGCAGAGAGCCCGCAGCACTGGCCGCGGTGGTGGTCTGGCTGTAATCTACCGCAGTAGTTTAGGGCTGTCGCATCTGGTTTCTCAGGATTTTTCTTCTTTTGAATGTCTGGCTTTCAGCTTCAAAGCCCCACTCCTGATGAATGTTATAACCAATCTCTTGGGGAGCTCCTGGACCTACATGCTCCCTTGAAAACAAGACTGGTGTCTTTCTCCCGTTCAGCCCCTTGGTACACTGATGAGCTGCGCAAGATGAAGGCAACTGGCCGTGCTATCGAGAGACGTCTAAAATCATCTGGTCTCTCGGTACATAAGCAGGCGTACAAAGAACATCAGAAAGCGTACGCCTATTCTCTTAAAGAAGCACGCTCCAAATATTATTCTAACATCATCAACACCTGCCCTGGAAACTCTAAACAGCTCTTCTCCACAATAACTCGTCTGCTTAATCCCATTAAACAAACTCTTGAGGACTCTGCTCAAAAATGCGAGCTGTTTCTTTCATCTTTTAAAACCAAAATTGACACTATCAGATCTCAGCTCCACAACCTCCCTGTTCTCAGTGTGCCATCTACCCGTCTGCATTCTGGGACCCTTAACAGCTTTGACGAAGTTGTTCAGAGTGAGGTGGAGGCCATCATCAAGAAAATGAAGCCTTCATCCTGCGCCCTGGATCCTTTCCCCTCGTCTCTCATAAAATCCAATCACTCTGCAATAGGCCCACTTATCACTCAAATAATAAATCAGTCTCTTCAATCTGGTCATGTTCCACTGCCTCTAAAAACTGCCATCATTAGGCCTCTTCTGAAAAAATCTAATTTGGATCCCGACATTTTTTCTAATTACCGCCCAATTTCACACCTCCCTTTTCTGTCTAAAGTGCTGGAAAAAGCAGTTGCTGCTCAGCTGCAGGATCACTTACAACAACACTCCCTGTATGAGAAGTTCCAGTCTGGATTCAGGGCAGCTCACAGTACTGAGACTGCACTGCTGAGAGTTACTAATGATGTCCTCTTGGCTGCTGACACTGGCTCTCCCTCCATCCTTGTCCTCCTTGACCTCACTGCAGCCTTCGACACTGTGGACCATAGTATCCTCCTCCACCGTCTTCATGTGGAGGTCGGTCTCTGTGACACCGTCCTGGACTGGTTTAAATCTTTCCTCTCCAATAGGCTGGAATGTGTTAGTCTTGGCAACGCCACGTCCCAGACAGTCTCTGTCTCCTGTGGTGTCCCTCAGGGGTCGGTTCTGGGGCCCCTGTTGTTTTCCCTTTACATGCTGCCTTTAGGTCAAATTATTAATCAGTTCAACATTTCTTTTCACTGTTATGCCGACGATACACAGCTTTACATCAGGACTGGAGCATCCTCATCTTCCACCTTGTCATCTCCATCTTCACTCACTGCCCTCTCTGCCTGCCTGGAGGCAATTAGGGCATGGATGAATCAGAACTTTCTTCAATTAAACTGCTCCAAGACCGAGGCCATACTGATTGGCACCCCTCACCAGGTACAGACATCTACTATAACAACACTTTCCTTTTCTGGACAGGACATCCCCCTCTCCACCTCTGTTACTAATCTTGGAATAAAAATGGACTCCAATCTTACATTTGAAAATCACATTAAGCTTCTGTTTAAAACTTGCTTCTTCCATCTTCGAAACATCTCTAGACTTCGCCCATCCCTAACTTTTTCCGATGCTGAGAAGCTCGTCCATGCTTTTGTCTCCTCCAGGCTCGACTACTGCAACTCCCTGTTTATTGGAATCCCTGGCAAAAACCTTCAGAAACTTCAATATATTCAAAACAGTGCTGCAAGGATCTTGTTGCGAGTTCGTAAATTTGAACATATTACGCCCATTCTTCATAACCTTCATTGGCTTCCTGTCGCCTACAGAATTCAGTACAAAACTGCTCTCATTACACATCAATGCTTACATGGAGCTTCACCAGATTATCTGAAGGATATTCTTATTCCACACTCATCCACCCGGTCGCTGCGGTCACAGAACAGTAATCTCCTTCACATTCCGAGAACCAAATTAAGGACCATGGGAGACCGGGCTTTCAGTGTGGCTGCCCCCCGCCTGTGGAACTCTCTTCCTGACTGTCTGAGGGTCCCACAGTCTGTGGTTGACTTTAAGAGCGGCTTGAAGACCTTTCTTTTCAACCGAGCATACTCTGCCTCCTCATGATTCTACTTTTGATCTTAGTTGATACTGTTATTGATTTTACTTGTTTTATTACTTGTTTTATTGACATTTAATTTCTGTTGCACCTTGTAGCACTTTGAGATTTTCATTAATGAAAAGTGCGTTATAAATTGAATTCATTATTATTATTATTATTATTATTATTATTATTCTCTGGATGGAAAAATGTTATTGAGAATTTTAAAATGTATTTCTTTAGCTTTAGGTTTTAAGGGTACATTTAAGGTAAGCAGTTCTCTACCTATTGACTTCTGAGTTAGAAAACAAACTCAGGATGGAGTTTCTATTTGGACGTACAAGAAATATAATATTATTTAGATGCCGACGCAACCTTTTGTTAGAGTTGCTTTTATCCAAAAGGTTAACTCCGTTTATTTGAAGTGGTAAGTGGAGGTTAGCTGTTTCAGTGCTTATATTTTGAACCATACATTTGACTGCAGTAGGGATAGAGTTTATAACATGTTAAACTGAGAATATGCAAGTAGAATATGAGCAGTTTAAAGTGCGCAGAAATCTTCATAAGACAACCAGCCTCCATTGTCCTTTAGAAGATGTCTTATGGACCAAAATGCCTTTTTCCATCCAGCGATCCAAATACAGAGATTGGTTTCTATGTAGCACATATCTATTATTCCAGATCGGAGTTTGGTGGGGGAGTAAAATTATGTGTGTATGAGTTTCCAACACAGCAACACCTGTTTGTGAAAGGCAGATAGCTTCACAGTTTAACAACATTAAAGTAACATCTAAGAACAAAATCTATGCCACTAATTTTTTTTAAACAAACCTTTGGGAAGACAATACCATATACTATTTCCATTCATTAAAAAATATTTCAGCCAGTTTATTTTTAAGACAGCATTTAAGCATTCAAAGTCAATGGCTTGTTTACCATGTTTGCTTTTTTTAAGTAGTGGGCTCAATTTTTCCAGATGAAGTAAAAGTTTAGTTGATTTATGGCTTTAATATATTTACAGTACAGTATTAGGTATGGCCATATATGCCGGATAAATACTGTACTGTGTGTGGATACTAGGAACCAATAATAACTAGACTACGGTTGGGTCATTCAGGACTTAATGCAACCTTACATATAATGGGGAAACATGACACAGGAAGATGTGAGTTTTGTGGGGGAAATGAAAATGTAGATGTCAGTTTGTAGGAAATATCAGAAGGAAAGAACAGAAATGATAAGGAGTCTTGAACGAGAAAAAGAACAGTATAATCTTGTAAAGTTATTTGGAAAAAGATTTTTTGATGCAAGTGTTAAGATTATTTTTCGTAACGGGGTTGATTAAAAGAATATAGTTTTTTTTTTCTTTCTTTTTTTTCTTTTTTATCATTATTATTTTTGCTAGCTAGTCCTGATTCACACTCCTTACTGGTGGTGGCGGTAATGCACCAAATGTTGTTTGCCAACCGCCATAAAAAAAAAAACAGGAAGAAGAAGAAGAGAAGAAGAAGAAGAAGAAGATACTAGGAACCAATGTGTTGGTGCAGGTCCGCTGGGAACACATCAGAATGACGGACCTGTAGATTTGACTTTTTTGAACAGCGTTATTTGTTTTACTGTATGTATTCGCCATTTAAAGCCAATTCCAAATGTTTTTTTGTGCGCGTGTCTCGCGGTAGTTGTGTTGTAATTATCACTGTGAATATTTTTATTTTGTTCAGCAACAAAAGTCGTGAATGTTAGGTTACCGTGCTAGCTGTAAGCTAGCAGCTAAGTCATGACATGCTCCTTAAGTTAACACGACATTGTCTCTCACGTTGATGGTATTTTTGTTGCATGTCTATGTTATTATTATGAGTAACATTAATTTTCATTTACCTTTGTTCAGGCTTTGATTAACTTAACGGGTCTTCACTGAAGAACTTTGTACAAAATACGACAACAAACGGAGGTTGTTTCTTCATTGGACATGACATGGAGTCTCACGTTGATGGTATTTATGCTGCATGACTATGTTATTATTATGAGTAACATTATTTTACATTCACCTTGGGGCGGCTGTGGCTGAGTGGTTAGAGATTTGTCCTCCAATGCAAGAGTTGTGGGCTCAAATCCACCAGCAGTCCCATGCTGAAGTGTCCCTGGGCAAGACAACGAACCCGTCATTTCCTCCGATGTGTGTCCCATCAGTGTATGAATGCAGTAAAGCACTGAGTATTGTTTGTATAGACATAGAGTGCTGTATGAATGGGTAAATGAGGGCACAGATTGTAGTGTAAAGCACTTTGAGTATCTTGATAAAATAGAAAGGTGCTTTATAAGTGCAGTCCATTTACCTTTGTTCAGGTTTTGAGTAACTTTATAGTTGTTCAGATTACCAGTATCTACTGCTTTGTCTGTCGCGTCAGAGTTAATTAGTCAAATTTGTTAATATACCAGAGTTAATTACTTCAGGTTGTCGTCTAAAGCCCTATTCACATGAGATTACAGTAGTTTTACCTAAGGACCAGTGAAATCTCCCTAACGTCTGCATTTTATGTGGCTCATTCACATGGGATAACCAAAGTCAGAGATTTGTTCTCAAATTTACAGACATCTTCCGGATATGATGTTAACGCACTGCATTGTCACGACCGGGCCGGTCCATATACCGGTAATGTGTTTAATGTGCAGTCGCAGACGGGCTCAGGCTTTGATGTGGTTTTTTGAACCAGCACAAAGATGACTAAAGAATGCACATTATAAAATTGTGTTAATCTACTTGCTGAGGAGGAGGCAGGTCCGAAAGGCCGGTTCAAGAGGTTAAAAAAGCCTCGTTAAACTCAGATGGACAGCTGTCACCGGCCGCGCTTGTGAGCAGCCGGCGACAGCTGACCTTCCGGTTGGAATGGACTTGCAACCTGTCCAGGTGTCCTCCACTTCTTGCACAGTGATGGCTGGACATGGGCACCAGTGATCCCGCTACCCGAAAAGGAAGAAGCGGGTAAATATATGGATGGATGGTTTGCACGCGCACGTCTCTGCACCTCCTGTCATTTGCGATGAAGGAAGTAGCAACTTATAAAAGCCGATGCAAAAAAGAAAACTACGGTATTTAATGACTGGCTGGTTTAAAGAGGTAAAAAAAAAAAGCCACGTTAAGCTCAGATGGACAGCTGTCAGCTGCGTGAAGCTGACACCCCCCCAGAAACCTAAGCAGCACAAACTAAAATTTTAACGGCACAAACCAGCACAAACGTATAACCACTCATTGTATTTGCCTTTTTTATTTATTTATTTGACATGGGTGGTGTGTCAGCTTCACACAGCTACAGCTGTCACCGGCTGTGCGCATGAGTGGCTGTGCGTCCGGCGTCCGTTGACCCGCCGGTTGAAACGGACTGGAGACCTGTCCAGGTGTCCTCCACTTCTTGCACAGTGATGGCTGGACATGGGCACCAGTGATCCTGCTACCCGAAAAGGAAGAAGCGGGTATGGTGATCACGCGTGTCTCCGCACCTCCCGTCACGGTGAAGGAAGTAGCAGCTCATAAAAGCTGAAGCGGGGAAAAAAAATCAAATGAATGAATAAATAAAAAAGATTTTAAAAATGTCGAAGCAAGCAGCACATTCATTAAAAAAAAACCTTGTTCTATATTTTTCCAAATGATTTTGCTTAACCAAAAACAAAAAAACGCCTCATTACGTATTGGATCCTGCACATTTCTGTCCAAATCGCAGAGATGCCTATTCGCATTGGATTAGTTTTATCACCGGACCTCAGAGTTCAGCAAACTATAGTTGGTAATGTGCGGTAATGTGTTTACAAATTACTGACATGGCAGATTTGCACAGGATTAACAACACCGACAAGCTCAGGGGCTTGTCTGTGACCGTCCTGGAACTATATGATGATGTGATTTCAGAATCAGAATATCTTTATTGACATTGCACCAAGGTACAACGGGAATATGTATGCACAGTCGTCCAAAAGATGGACTAAGTGTACGAAGCTGCAGCTAGTTATCAGTGCGGCCATCTTATTCCTTATCAGAATAATAATCTTAGATATGAAAAGGGGGAAGAACCATGAGGGTAGATAGTGGTGTAGTGATGTAGACCCTCATCTCTGACATGGATTTAAACCTTTTCACATCTCTCTGAAACTAGGGGTGGGCGATATATCGAATATACTCGATGTATCGCGATATTTTAAATGTACGATGGTTAAAATGGCTATATCGTCTATATCGAGAATCCTCCTGCTGTCGCGCGGGCTCCCACTCGCCCCCCTCCTTCCTGCCTGCAGGAGTGCGGAGCCGCGGAGACTTTCAGCACAACAAGTAAACACGGCAGATATGAAGAGAGCCGCTAGCTGCTGAGGGGGAAAAACAATGTTCTTTCTGAGTTAGTTTGGATTTAAATTGTCAGATGAGGGCAGAAAAAATACTTTTGTAGACGATGCTGAAAATAATCCCGACGAAAGGTCGGAACTACGAATCTTTTTCACCATTTAAACAGCGGAGTGGAGCATGAACGGCAGAACCGACGTGTTTTTACACAGCCTGCTGCTTCCTTAAAACAAACCACGGGTCTGAGCTCATTTAGTCGTGCGTGCACCGCAGAGAGAGGTGGAGACATTAATAAATCAGCAGTTTATCATATATCGCTAAAGATACGGTCCTTAGCAGCTAACAAGATGGCTAACGCTTTAGCCGTCTTCTTCCACAGCTGAGACTGACCGTGTCTTTAGCGATATATGATAAACTGCTGATTTAATAATGTCTCCGCCTCTCTGTTCACGTTTCTGAGTGGAGGCTGTCGTGTTTTTACACAAGGATTCAATGCGACACTTTGTAGAGCAACTTAGAGAACGTCTTTATTCTTCGTGAACCCGGAAACAACCCCCTGACCCTTTCACAATAAAACCGGATACAGTATATCAAATATATTGTACCACAGAGGCTCACATTTACTGCAGTTCACAAACACACTGACTAAAGTGAAAGCACCTTTCTATCTTATCAAGACACTCAAAGCTCTTTAAAACACAATCTGTGTCCTCATTTACCCATTCATACAGCACTCTACTAGAACTGTACAAAGAATAATCAGTACTTTATCACATTCATACACTGATGGGACACACATCAGAGGCAATGAGGGGTTCAGTGTTGCCCACTGCCCAGGAACACTTCAGCATGTGACTGCTGGTGGAATTGAACCCCCAACTCTCCCATTGGAGGAGACTGCTCTAGCCTCTCAGCCACAGCTGCCCTCAGCTGAAGAGGACTATTATTTAATAGGTGTAAATAAATGTCTAAAAAATAAAGTAATGTAATAGTTCATTTTTTAGACATTTATTTTGTAGAGTTACAGCTGTTTGTTAATAAATGTTGCTGTGTGACAACTGGGACAAAGCTTTGACTCAGAAATATATTTTTGTTATTCTTTTATGGAAAGAAAATTATATCGAGATATATATCGTATATCGCGATATATCACAACAATATCGAGATATGAATTTTTGTCCATATCGCCCAGCCCTAGTCCTGCGTCCACCTTGTATGTTTTGACTTTTACCGGTCGTAACATTGTGATATAAAAAAGTCCATATCGTGATGTATGATTTTTTCCATATCGCCCAGCACTACTGTACCGTAATTTTATCATACACTTCTTGCAAACAACCATTCTCTTGTTAAGCTCTGTCTTCCCTCAGAACATTGTAGGATCTGAAATGATTTTTAAAGCCGAAGGAGCGAGTTGAATCGCGCTGTCTCCCCCCTCCCTCTTTCATGCTAGCAGCAGGGGCGGCCGTGGTGTAGTGGTAATGGCAGTCGACCCCTGATCGGAAGGTTGGAGGTTCGAATCCCGCATCCGCCCACCATGTGTCGTTGTGTCCCTGGGCAAGACACTTAACCCCGAGTTGCTCCCGGTAGGTCTGGATGGCGCCTTGCAAGGCAGGCTACCACTACCGGTGTATGAATGTCTGAATGAATGGGTGGATGGCTGGTATTGTAAAGCGCTTTGGGGCTCCTCACAGGGGGCTAGAAAGCGCTATATAAATAAGCTCCATTTACCATTTACCATTTAGCAGGCTCCATTCAGATAAAGGGGGCTGGCTAACTAGCTTGCTGTACGGTGGCCTACATGGTCAAAATTCTACGGCGGACGAATGGACACAATGCAAAATGCAGTATGCTCAGGAGTAGTAGCGGAAAAAATATAAAATTACAGTAAACATGTTTTAAAACCGATTTTGGGGCTTTTAGAATCTATTCTGAATCGCCAGAACTAAGAATCTAGATTCTTTAAAAAAAATCAATTTTTTTTCCTGCACCCCTAATCTCCAAGTTGCCTTTTATTTCAAAAAATTTAGAAAAAAAGGTATATTCACAGATAAAATGTTTTCTGGATGAGCACAATATCCTGGAGGTTTTTCAGTCTGGTTTCAAAACGCCACAGCACAGAATCAGCTCTAGTCAGAGTCTTTAATGATATTCTTATGGCCAATGATTCTGGTGAACATGTGGTTCTTGTCCTGCTCGACCTAACTGCTGCCTTTGATACCGTGGACCATAACATTTTAATATCACGCTTACAGCACCAAGTGGGTATCGGTACTGCACAGAACTGGTTTAGGTCCTATCTGACAGACAGAACCATGTCTGTGAACACAGCTAGTTCTGAATCCTCCACTGCTCCTGTGTTTTGGGGTTCCACAGGGCTCTATTTTAGGTCCCCTGCTTTTCTCCATTACCTGCTTCCATTGGGATCCATCTTTAGAAAACATGGGATCTTTTTTCATTGTTACACTGATGATAGTCAGATCTGTATGCCACTAAAAAAGAAAGATACCTCCTCAATCAGGCCACTTCTGTTGTGTCTTGAAGACATCAAAGCCTCAATGAAAATAAAACAGAAATGATGGTGTTTGGTCCTAGTGGCTCTTGTGAACCTTGCCCTGTTGATCTGGGCCCTTTGGCACCACATGTAAAGAAAACAGTTTCTAACTTGGGTTATAAAATGGACAGTGGTTTTAAATTAGATTCCCAGATTGGAGCGGTGGTCAAGACCAGTTTTTATCATCTCAGACAGCTGGCTAAGCACTTTGAGATTTTCGTTAATGAAAAGTGCGTTATAAATTAAATTTATTATTATTATTATTATTACTAAGGTAAAGCCCATCCTCACAAAACAGCAGTTGGAAACTTCGTCACCTCTTGGCTGGATACTGCAATGCTCTTTACCTTGGAGGCAGCCAGTCCTCCCTCAGACGTCTCCAGTTTGTCCAGAATGCTGTTGCTCGTCTTCTAACTGGTGTTCAAAAGAGGGGGCACATCACCCCCACTCTGGCTTCACTCCACTGGCTGCCTGTTCATTTTAGAGTTCATTTTAAGATTCTTTTATTTGTTTTTAAAAGTTTAAATGGTCTTGCTCCATCCTACCTCTCTGAGCTGCTTCACCCATACTCTCCTGCTCGGTGCCTCAGATCAGCTGATCAGCTGCTTCTGGAGGTGCCGAGGTCCAAACGGAGGCTCAGAGGAGACAGAGCTTTTTCTGTTGCTGCTCCAAAACTGTGGAATGATCTCCCTCTTCCCATCAGACAAGCTCCTTCACTGTCCAGTTTTAAAACTCATTTAAAAACTAGGGCTGAACTATTTTGGGAAATAATCTAATTGCAATTTTTTTTTCTATAAATTGCGATTGCGATTTAAAATGGGATTATTTTTTAATACCTTCTCAAGTATTTTTCAACAAACAGAAGCAATAAATCAATCTGTTTTATAATAAACAATGTCAGATTTATTTAAAGCAGAGATTACAATAAAGCAAGCAAATGTACGACTTTTCTTTTCACCATTTCTATTTTTTCTTGTTTCATAAACACAATAGTAAACAAGTTAAGTGAACTTCCTAACTACTGTCTGAACTTCACATAACAGTTAATAAATAAATGTAAAAAATTTGATATAAAAAATTAAACTTAACTGCTTTCCAGCCAGTAACATCGTAAAAAATAAAGTGCAAAAACATAAAGAGAATCTGCTTTAACCAACTCGTTCTGGGAATTCAAACTCGGTGAACACAAAATAATCTAGTATCTGTTCTTATTAAATGTTTTAGATGTTAAAAAAAAAACCTCTTGGAACAATAATGTAAACATTATAGTCAGTAACAGCAGGATGCAGAGCCTTGTGAACAGACTCCAACACTCATTCATTCATTCAACCTTTATTTATACAGGCTAGCCTCGTTGAGCCACGGGGACTCATTTACAAGAGGAACCTGTCTCACTCACACCCAGGGTCAATTTAGAGTTACCAATCAGCCTTACATGCATGTTTTTGGACGTGGGAGGAAACCGGAGCACCCGGAGAAAACCCACGCATGCACGGAGAGAACATGCAAACTCCACCCAGAAAGGCCCCTGGACCGGGATTTGATCCGGGGACCTGCTCGCTGAGAGGCAGCAGCTCTACCAGTTGTGCCACTGTGCTGCCTAACACCTCAATATCCTGCCAGGTTGGGGTAAGGGAACACTCCTAACGGTCACCTGACAGCACCTGAGAAATGGCTTTGAGCTGTTCTAGCACCCTGGAAATCATCATTTCTTGGGATCCCCATCTTGTTGGACATTCAGTGATGAGGCTGTGTCCAGGAAGTTTGAGCTCCCTCTGTGCTTCAGTCATTGCTACCTTCTTCTTTCAACTGTGGGAGAAGTGCCCCACCAGCTTCTTGTTCTTGACACTCTGTCATCCTTTAGTGCATGTCCTGTAATACAAAATAAAAAATAAATACACACATCCTCCACTCTCACTCACATGTGCAAAAATTGAGGACCAGAAAAATCTTCTCACTTTGTTAGTTAAAAACAATGTACAGTACAGGTTTTAGCTTTCCCCAGTTTGTCAACGTTAAGTGGATGCAAAACGTGATGACTAAATAGCTTCACATTACTGAACATAATAATTAACATTTTTATTTAAAACGGACAATAAAAATTATAGTATAATAGTCGTGACATCACGACCAGGTTTGGTAATACACGTAATGAGAAATTGCATCACCTCATCTAAATGGCTACGTTAAAAAAATAAATAGCTACGCTAAAGCTAACAACCATTAACCACCGCATTTAAAAAAATACATCAGCTTGCGCGAAACGTGTGTGTTACTGGTTCTGTATTAATTCATATCACTAATGACAAAACTGTTTTTTTAATCAGATAATGAATGTGCTTTTTCACGCAGAACGTTAGCTTGCTGAGCTAGCTGCTAACAGGGCGCCGTCAAAAAAAGGTGATTGTAATACTATACTCTAAAGGCAAATTAGCTCATGTCAGTTATCTCGTGACGAGCCCCCATTAAATATGTTATGACTGGTAAAGCCAAAACATATTCAACGGACATTGGACAAAGAAAAATAATTAAATAAAAATTTTATTGAACTAAAACTAAGCGTCTCCAGGCAGACGGGATCCTCCCAGGCTTCTCCCTCCAGGTCTGGAGCGTCCTCTTCTGGTTCAGCGTCCAAAGGAACAAATAAAAAAAAAGAATTTAAAGTGTCAACAGAAAGTTGGACCGGTGAGTTTGCCCAAAAGGAAAATAACGCCACTCAGGCAGACCCAACCTTGTACAGGGCTGTCGAAGTCCCTCAAGTGACGATTTGCCTTACAAAAAGTCCCTCTAAACAAATAAAAACAATAATAGGACTACCAACACTCACCAGGTCATCAACGTTCAAAATAATGAAAATAGAACAGTCTCTCACTGTTCACAACAGCTGCCCCCCTTTTGGACAGATGCACAAAAACTGCCCTCAGCGTCCCAAACACTCGCTCTGGCCACAGCGGCTCAGATCCACACCTCTAGACTTGGCTAGAGCTTCTACAAACACTCAAAGTGCTTCAACACAGTATCAATGTACAGGTAGTCCCCGGCTTACGAGCGCTCTTACTTACGAGGTCCCGGACTTACGAATATGCATCTCATTAATTAAATTTTTTATTTTTTATTTTTATGTTATTTTTTTATAAATGAATACATGTACAGTACTGTACGGTCACCAAGCACTTAGCCTATCCTAACACGTTTTTTTAAAGATGAAGGAATGAGTTGAGTGCAACTAGCTCCCTTTATGTGAATGGTGCCTGATAGGGAGGAGGGAGACGATTCAACTCATTCCTTCATCTTTAAAAACTGTGTTAGGATAGGCTAAGTGCTTGGTGACTGTACAGTACTGTACATTTATCTATTTATTAAAAATATACAGTATATACAGTATTTTTATTTTTTTTTATTTATAAATAGATAAATGTACAGTACTGTACAGTCACCAAGCACTTAGCCTATCCTAACACAGTTAAGGAGTCAGTTGAATTGTCTCCCTCCTCCCTGCAGGCTCCATTCCCATAAAGGGAGCTAGCTCCCTTTATGTGAAAGGGAGACAATTCAACTCACTCCTTCATCTTTAAAAACTGTGTTAGGATAGGCTAAGTGCTTGGTGACTGT
>JBBPBX010033183.1:0-12023 GCA_038048925.1 Garcialebias charrua | reverse complement strand
TTCACATAACACGGCACAGCGGCTGCTCTCAGCACTCAGTTACCTGTAGTGTATCTTCAGCTGGTTCCAACAAACCTCTGCTGACTTCTATTAACTACCACTTGCTTCCAACAAGCCTCCACTAGCTTCCACTAGCCTCCACTAGCTTCAGCAAGCCACCACTTGCTTACACTAGCCTCCACACTGTGTAATGGTACATTCAGACCGAACAGCGTTTCAACTTCGAAAAAGCTCGTCACACACGCAAGTGGACGCACTTGGTGTCCAGACCTACTTGGACCAGAACGCGAAACTGCTGCGTGGGTGTGTGGGAGGAGCTTACCGGTATACCGAGTCCTCACTGCACTCCGCCAGGCGAGGAGCTTTTTATTTCTGTCTCTGTGGAGCAGACTTGACTGGTCGTGAAGGACTTGTCGCGAACACACAGCTACAATGAGTTTCTCTTCCATAGTCCATGACTCCGCGGGTTTTTTCTGTGTCCCACAAACAATACGTCACATAGTTGCGCAATCGTTTCCGCGTCACTGGTTTCCGCGTCACATAGGGACTCTCCCCCTGACCCCCTCTCTTCTCCCCCCGACTCTCCCTGATTGGTTGACACACCAACCAATCAGGTAGAGTTGAGCGGCGTTTGAAAGTTTGAACGGCGAAATCTTCAGCATGGTGAATGCGTGGTTTGGAGGCTGAAGCCGGTTCACGTGCACGGAAAACGCTTTCCAGCACGCTCAACACGCACGCGACGTGACGCCCGACGCCAAGACGCGGCTGGAAGCGCGTCCCCCATTGACTTTGCATGCAAGCTGGACGCTCCTGCCGTTGAAACGCTGTTAGGTCTGAATGCACCATAAAGCTCAAGCCTCCAGTAGACCTCAGCGTCCTGGCTTTACGCCACTCTACGCGCGCATTCTGTGCGCACGCGTTCACTGGCACAGCTCTGCTTTCTTTCTTCACGTTAAATGCTCGCGTTTTCGCTCCAAATCCTTGTTGTAATGTGAGCAGCTGCGCGCAGAGGGGACAAACTGAGGTCGCTGATTGGTCACTTGCTGACACGCCTACTGAAATGATTGACAGCTCAGTGAGAGAACTCAGAGAACTCATCACGAGCAGCCCGCTGCGGTGTTCTGCTGTGGTGTTTCTACTTTATATGTTATAAAAAGTTCTAAGAAATAAAAATAAAAACAGGGAGCGCTTTTCCTGCAGCCCACAGCCCACCAGGAAATATTTAAAACCTCGCCTTGTTTCTGTTCCTGCTGAAGTTCATCAGCTGTAGGCAATGAATTGAAATCAGGAAAGATGTAATAGGACTTTATGTTATTATGTTATAAAAATGTTTTTCAGACATTTTTTGTCTTCATCTCCTGCAGAAGTTCAAGAGGAGTTTTCTCTGGAGCAGCAGAACTGGAGCACCAGTCTGGACCAGGAGGATGGAAACCCCCCACAGATTGAGGAGCAGGAGGAGGCTGAAATCACCCCTATCAATGTGAAGTTTGAAGATGATGTTGAGAAGCCTCAGTTCTCAGAGCTTTGTACCAGCAAGACTGAGAACAGAGACCATGAAGAACAAGAACCAGATCAGCATTTAGAGTCAGATTCCAAAGACAAAGTATTAGAGTCTTCAGAGGTAAATATCAGTTACAAAAACTGGGAGAACTGTGAACATCTTCCAGTTTTAAACTTTGAGAACAATAATAGAGTTCCTGAGGATGATGCAAAATGTCAGAGTGGTGAGGAGCTTTACAGCTGCACTGAATGTGGTAAAACATTCTACCAAAGGTCAGATTTGTTAAAACATGGAAGAATACACAAAGGTAATAAACCTTTCAGCTGTTCTGACTGTGAAGCAGCCTTTGCAAGGCACCGTGCTTTAAAGCGACACATGATGAAGCACAGTGGAGAGAAACCTTTCAGCTGTTCTGACTGTGAAGCAGCCTTTGCAAGGAAACTTGGCTTAAAGCGACACATGATGAAGCACAGTGGAGAGAAACCTTTCAGCTGTTCTGACTGTGAAGCAGCCTTTGCAAGCAAACTTGGCTTAAAGCAACACATGTTGAAGCACAGTGGAGAGAAACCTTTCAGCTGTTCTGAATGTGAAGCAGCCTTTGCAAGCAAACTTGGCTTAAAGCGACACATGATGAAGCACAGTGGAGAGAAACCTTTCAGCTGTTCTGACTGTGAAGCAGCGTTTGTAAGCAAACTTGGCTTAAAGCGACACATGTTGAAGCACAGTGGAGAGAAACCTTTCAACTGTTCTGAATGTGAAGCAGCCTTTGCAAGGAAACTTGGCTTAAAGCGACACATGATGAAGCACAGTGGAGAGAAACCTTTCAGCTGTTCTGACTGTGAAGCAGCCTTTGTAAGCAAACTTGGCTTAAAGCAACACATGTTGAAGCACAGTGGAGAGAAACCTTTCAGCTGTTCTGACTGTGAAGCAGCCTTTGCAAGGAAACTTGGCTTACAGCGACACATGATGAAGCACACTGGAGAGAAAACTTTCAGCTGTTCTGACTGTAAAGCAACCTTTGCAAGGAAACTTGGCTTAAAGCGACACATGATGATTCACAGTGGAGAGAAACCTTTCAGCTGTTCTGACTGTGAAGCAGCCTTTGCAAGGAAACGTGCCTTAAAGCGACACATGATGAAACACAGTGGAGAGAAACCTTTCAGCTGTTCTGACTGTGAAGCAGCCTTTGTAAGCAAACTTGGCTTAAAGCAACACATGTTGATGCACAGTGGAGAGAAACCTTTCAGCTGTTCTGACTGTGAAGCAACCTTTGTAAGCAAACTTGGCTTAGAGCAACACATGTTGATTCACAGTAGAGAGAAACCTTTCAGCTGTTCTGACTGTGAAGCAGCCTTTGCAAGGAAACGTGCCTTAAAGCGACACATGATGAAGCACAGTGGAGAGAAACCTTTCAGCTGTTCTGACTGTGAAGCAGCCTTTGCAAGGAAACGTGCCTTAAAGCGACACATGATGATGCACAGTGGAGAGAAACCTTTCAGCTGTTCTGACTGTGAAGCAACCTTTGCAAGGAAACTTGGCTTAAAGCGACACATGATGAAGCACAGTGGAGAGAAACCTTTCAGCTGTTCTGACTGTGAAGCAGCCTTTGCAAGGAAACTTGGCTTAAAGCGACACATGATGAAGCACAGTGGAGAGAAACCTTTCAGCTGTTCTGACTGTGAAGCAACCTTTGTAAGCAAACGTGGCTTAAAGCAACACATGTTGATGCACAGTGGAGAGAAACCTTTCAGCTGTTCTGACTGTGAAGCAACCTTTGTAAGCAAACGTGGCTTAAAGCAACACATGTTGATGCACAGTGGAGAGAAACCTTTCAGTTGTTCTGACTGTAAAGCAACCTTTGTAAGCAAACGTGGCTTAAAGCAACACATGTTGAAGCACAGTGGAGAGAAACCTTTCAGTTGTTCTGACTGTAAAGCAACCTTTGTAAGCAAACGTGGCTTAAAGCAACACATGTTGATGCACAGTGGAGAGAAACCTTTCAGCTGTTCTGACTGTGATGCAGTCTTTGCAAGAAAACTTGGCTTAAAGCGACACATGATGAAGCACAGTGGAGAGAAACCTTTCAGCTGTTCTGTCTGTGAAGCAGCCTTTGCAAGGAAACTTGGCTTAAAGCATCACATGTTGATGCACAGTGGAGAGAAACCTTTCAGCTGTTCTGTCTGCGAAGCAGCCTTTGCAAGGAAACGTGCCTTAAAGCGACACATGATGAAGCACAGTGGAGAGAAACCTTTCAGTTGTTCCTTTTGTGGTCAGAAGTTCAGTGATATGGAAGGTATAAATGATCATATGAGAATTCACACAGGGGAACACGATACAAGTGTTTTACTTGAAACAAATATTTTATTTGTGAAACCAACTGAAGGGAACATTTTAATAAAACCCACAATGGAGAGACACCATACAGCTGCTCAGTCTGTGGCCAAAACTTCAGTCACATGTACTGGGCCGGCCCAACCCTCCATGGGGCCCTAAGCGAAATTTGTTTGGGGTCCTCTATTTCTGTTAATAATGTAGATTACTGCAATAAACAGTCAGATGATCAGATCATTCACCCACCTAACATAAACTCATTGCAACTCTGACAGCTCTGTTTACATGTATGTAAATGTACATGTACTATATGTATGTATCATCCAGTGCAGGGGCGTCAAACTCATTTTTATTGTGGGGCACATCAAGATCATGAATGTCCTCGAAAGGCGGGACATGGCAGAATGTATTGATAAAACGACCTACTTTGTATTAACAAACTGGTAAAATATAACTTTCTCTGCATTCAATGACTACTTCTAAAAATTAAATATTTTATGTTTGAGTAATTTGGCATTATAAACATAAAAACTGATTTGATTTGACTAATAAAGTAATACTGAAGCACACAACTGTTATCTTGAAGTTCTGTCTTTGTGGAGTCACAGAAATGGTTATGGCGGGCTGGATTTGGCCCATGGGTCTTGAGTTTGACACATGTGATCTTGTGGTACTAAAAGTAACAAACAAACAAAAATATCACCAGTATGCAATGTATTTTACAGCAAAAGTGTTGTCTGGTTTATTACCTTTAGTTTTAAAGAACTGCAACAGTAATGTTCAAAAGTAACTTTTTGTGCAAGATGAACAAGAAACAACATATAAAATAACCTAGATGCATAAAAATAAATTAAATTGTGCAAAAACAGACTAAATAAATTAAAATAACAAATATCAAGGAAATCCTTAAGATAAGATAAGATAGAACTTTATTGATCCTGCAGGAAATTGTTGTACCAGAGTACTTTAAATAATGTAAATTAACAATTACTTGAAACCACATAAAATTGTTTAAAAAAAGAAATTTAAAGCTGAATAATTAGTTCTTAAAACTATGTAAATGTATGCAATAAATGGCAAAAGCTGAACTTACATTATTTTTTTTATTTTTTTTTATTTTTTTTAACTTTATTGCCTCAAAATAACCAAACAAAGGCATTTACAAACATGAAAAAGTGTTGAGATTGGGCTTCAAAAACACTCATCAAGACAAATAGTACAAGCATGTGGAATCAGGCATCATACTGAGATTCTTCAAATAAAATAGTCAATCGTGACCATCTTGACAGGAAAATATCCATTTTCATTTGTAGTTGGGCAGTCAGACGCTCCATCACATAAACAAGTTTCAACTTTTGCATCCATTGAGCAACAGTTGGTGGGCAGGGCTTAATCCAATTTAGGGTAATGGTCTTTCTTGCCACTAGTAACAGGATGTGCAGTATGTAACATTGATCTTTAGTGAGTAGATCCTTGGGATATATGTCCAGCAGAAATAGAAGAGGGTCCATGGGAAGATCTGTCCTTAGAATGTCCTCGATCTTCTGTTTAATGTTCTCCCAAAAGGTCTTAATTTTGGGGCAGTCCCAGAAGATATGTGTGTGGTCACCAACCATTCCACAATTCCTCCAGCATTTGTCTGTAATTGTACTCTTGGAAATAAAAGTTTTTAATGGAGTTTTAAAAAATCTAGTTTTCATTTTCCAGTCAAACTCTTTCCAGATCTGACTCCCAATCCCTTTATGGCACATAGAACACACATTTTCCCAAGTTTTGTCTGTTAATGTTACATTCATCTCCAGTTCCCACTGTTGTTTAATATGCAGTGTGTTATCAGACAAATTATTCAGCAATTTTCCATACATTACAGAGATTACTTTGTTCGTTAGTGTCTGCTTTTCAATCACCTGTATAAAAAATGCTTCAATGTCAGTAGGTTCTTTTTTAATTTTATCCCATTCCACGTGTTTTATTAAATAATTTCTAATCTGCAGGTATCCATATAGATCATTTGAAGGCAGGGAAAACTGATCTTGCAACTGAGAGAATGATTTAAGCGTCTGCCCGTAAAACAAATGATCCAGCACAATCAAACCCTTATTTGCCCATCTTTTAAAGACCGTATCTGAAATAGATGGTATAAATTCAATGTTACCCACAATCGGCATAGCACGTGATAGCCCTGTATTACCTTTAATTTGTTTTTCAATTAGGGTCCATATCTTCAGTGTTTGTTGAATCCAAGGGTTGTTAATTTTTAACTTTTTTAAAGAGTTTTGACTCATGAATGGTAGGGTTCTCAATGACAGCCCAGGAACTGAGTTCTGTTCAATGGAGACCCACTGTGTTTCTGTATTATTAGTAATCCAGGCCAAAATAATGCGCAAGTGTGTTGCCCAGTAATACAATTTTAAATTAGGTAGTAGTAGACCACCCTGTTCTTTACTGGTCATTAATACTTTTAGACGCACTCTTGGTCTTCGGTTTTGCCAAATAAATTTTGATACAAGCTTCTCTAGAGTTTTGAATGTAGATTGTGGCACTGATATTGGAAGGGATTGAAATAAAAATAATAATCTTGGTAGTGCATTCATTCTTATTGATTCTATTCTACCCAAGAGAGATAAAGGTAGTACATCCCATCTTTCCAAATCCTTCTTGATTTCCTTAAGTAGTTTTCCATAATTAGCATCAAAAAGTTGTGAGGTTTTTGGAGTGATGTTAATGCCTAAGTATCTAAATCCATGGGAGGATCTTTTAAAGGAGACCAATTTATCTAATTCGGAGGGCCAATTGCCAACAATCATCATTGCTTCTGATTTATTGGTATTAACTTTATATCCAGAGACATGGCTATATTCATCAAGGCATCTTAGGAGGGCAGGTATGGAGGTGGCCGGCTCCTCCAAAAAGACTAGAATATCATCAGCAAAAAGTGCTATTTTATGTTGTATATTTGCATCATCTGTTATACCGCGTATGAGAGGATTTGCTCTTATTAACTCAGCCAATGGCTCAATACTAAGAGCGAATAGACAAGGTGACAGAGCATCTCCCTGGCGTGTACCACGTCCCAAAGGAAAGAAGTCTGAGCAGTGACCATTTACTCTAACTCTGGATTTTGGGCTCTTATAGAACATTTTCATCCAATCAACAAATACATCACTAAAACCCCTATATCTAAGTGACTGCTCTAAAAATAACCAGTCCACTCTGTCAAAAGCCTTTTCTGCATCTAGGCCAAGAAACATTGATGGGGTGTCCTTCTTCATTGCGATTATTTGTAAATTTAGGGCTCTTCTAACATTATCACATCCTTGTCTATTGGTAATAAAGCCAGTTTGATCAGGTTTAACAAGCTTTTTTATATACTTCTGAATTCTGTTCGCAAGAATTGAGGTTAGGATTTTCATATCTACACACAAAAGACTGATTGGACGATATGATGTACAAAGAGTCGGATCCTTATTCTCTTTGTGTATGACACTAATCACTGCCTCTGACCATGAACCCGGGGGGTCTCCCTCCGCCAGAGCGTAATTGTAGACTTTACATAAAATAGGTGTTAATTCATTCAGAAAGGCCTTATAGTATTCTCCAGATAAACCATCAACCCCTGGCGTTTTGCCATTTTTAAGTTTAAGAATGCTCTTTTTAATTTCTTCTTGTGTTATCGGGTGTACCATGATCTCAGCCTCATCCTGTGTTAGTTTGGACATTTCAATTGATTTTAAAAATGTTTCTATATTTTCGAATTTGCAAGGTATTTTTTCCTCTTCATATAGTTTTTTGTAATAATCAGCAAATGTTTTAGTAATTTCTTGTGGTTTTGTAAGAGTCCGGTTTGTCAAGGGACATTTAATTTTGCCTACAACTCTTTTGGATTGGGCTTTACGCAACTGAAAAGCTAGTAAGCGACTTGCTTTATTACCATATTCATAGTATTTCCTATTCGTAAATCGCAATGCCCCTTCCGCTTTATAAGTTAGTAAGTCGTCTAATTCCTGTCTAGTCTGCTTTAGCGTTTCTAATGTTTTCTGGTCCCGAGATTGTTGAAATAGTGTTTCCATGTGTTTTATTTTCTTCTCCAACTCCTTCTGCCTGAAAAGCCTCTTTTTCTTTAGCTGAGAAGAGAGTGAAATAATCCCAGACAGCATTTACATTTGGGCCGGATCCGTTTACAAGTCGCCAGATCCGCATAACAGTCAGATGCGGTTTACACCTCTGAGCCAACTCCTTACCGGGCTCGTTTACAAGTCGCCAGATCCGCATAACAGTCAGAGACGGCGTGGTGTTGTGTGCCAGTTCCACCCCGATTCTGAGATAATGAGCTGCAGCTGGGTGTGGTTCTGATCCGGTTTTTGCCTGCAGACCGAATGCGCCAGCCTCACAGAGGTTTACAAACTGACATCTGGCTCTGATCTGGTCCCAGACTGCAAGCCAACTGCGCCTTCCTTATTTTTGAAAGCAACAGACGCAGCACTAAACAGGAAAAGGAACGAGCACAACTTCCGTATTTACAGAATAAAATCACCACGGGCGGACTAATCCTAGCTCTATACGGATTTATTTGTACAAAAAAGCTGTCAAACTATCATTTATGACTATTCTATGACTAAACTATTATATTTAAGACTATGACTACACCTAATAACGCAATACAAGAAATAAATAAATAAAAAGTATTTTATTCTGAAATGTAAACATCACTTCCTGTTGCTCAAACCATGTCCTGTCGCTTATTTACGAGAGAAGATCAAGGCAGCCTTTCCTGTTGTTCTCCTTCTTCCACCGAATGAATTGTTTTGTTCTGACTTCATTATTTATCACTTGATTTATCGCGCAATCTCGCAATTCCCACGCATGCGTCTTGGAGCGGCGCATCCAGGTGGACCTGAGCTGAGCGGAGGCAGTGGACTTTCGCATGCTTGTGGTAAGTGTATTTAAATGTATTATGAAATAAACCTCAAACAGAACGGAATTATAGGGCTTTATCTTTGCAGTGTACTCTACGAAAAAGGCAAACAGTTGGTTTTAATCATTATCTTTAGTAAGGCGGGTTAACATCGACTTTCCCCACTTATGCTAACCCCGGCGCTAACATTAGTTTCTGACAACAATGTATTAAAATGTAATATGAAAGAAACTTCAAACTGAGTAAAACGGAATTGTAGGGCTTTATCTTTGCAGTGTAGTGTTGCATGACTTGATAGTTTCCCCCGCGCCGTCGATTTGTGAGTTTCTTTCTTTTAGCAGTTAGCGATTAGCTATTAGCATTTCACAGTTAGCATTAGTAGTAGGCCCTAAACTAAAACAAAATAAAGTAAGTAATCATTAACATATTACCAGCCATTTTTCTGCGGGACTTACAATAGGGGCCATAGCAACTTTTTTATTTTTTATTTATTTTTTTGCAAAATTTTATGCCTGTACTCTGTAGTGGAAAACAAAAGCTAATCGGTCCATTCAACTTGAATGTAAAAACAAGTAGCTGATTGCTCGAACCAACTACGGCATGTATACATCTGTTGGTTTGATAAAAAAACAAACTATTCATCACACAGTAATAGTTCACTTTATGCTAAACTGTTAGTTTTGTTCTTCCTCTTATGTTTGTAATTGCTAGTGCTTTTCAAACAAAGTATCTAGTTAAATTGTTTTGATAATCTAATGAGAAAAAAGGTATGTATTTGTAATTTTGTAATGTTTTTCCATTACAATGTTTGTTTTTATATGTTAAACTGAAATAAAGGTTTTTATGCAATAATAGAGAACTATAATAGATTTCACTGTTGTATCAAATCCAGGATGCAATTTTAAGTGCTGACTATGTGCATAATTTACAGGTTACTTATAATAAGTAAAGCCAATCAATCACAGATACACGTACTTGTACTTAACCAAAAACATTAAATGTACTTTTTTTTTTTTTTTTAAAGATCTCCCACATGTCCCTGTCACAACTTTTTCACACGGACTTGTCAGGTAACATCTGTATATTTTTGCATTTACATACTGTATGCACACACATTTTTCAGTATTTTATTGGTTTTCCCCTTTCATTTTTCTGTCAATTTACCAGTTTGTCTTGAAAATAAAGACCAAGAGCTGCTGGATCCAGGTGTACATAAAGAAGAAGTGAGACCACTCTCTAAACAGGTAAATGTTAATCAGTTTAGATAAAGCCAATCAATCACTGATGCAGCATGTACTTTGTGTATTTTGAGAATCACAGGTTTACACTATATATCCATCCTAATACACATTGCTGCTTTTATCATTTACTTTGTCATGAAATGAAGACCCTCTTTATCCTGTTTCATTTACTGTGAGGAAACAAACTAACATATAAATGTGTGTGTGTGTTCATAATTCTTTTAACCTTCATTATTATTTGCAAATATAAATGAAATATTCTTCTTTTCCAGTAATGCGGGACACAATTTGAAGTGCTGGCCATGCGCTTGATTTGCATGTTACTTTTAGGTAAGTGAAGTTGATTAGTCAGATGTCACAACATGTACTTGTACCTAACCTAAAAGAATAAAGTGCATATATATGTGTGTGTGTGTGTTTTTTTTTCTTTCAGTATTTAATTGGTTTGTTCCTTGGACGTTTCTGTCAATTTACCAACTTGTCTTGGAGAAAAAAGACCAAGAGCTGCTGGATCCAGTTGTACATAAAGACATATCCCTGAGCCACTCCCTGAACAGGTAAGTGTTGACTAGATCAGGTAAAGTCAATCAATCATATATGCTAAAAAATGTATTTGTACTTTAAGAGTAAATGTACTTTTGTTTTAAAGGTCTCCCACCTACCTGCTCCAACATTTTCCTCTGGACCTGTTGTCAGGTATAATCTGTAAATTTTAACATTTAAATACTGTATACACACACATTTCAGTACTACATTGTCTTTTTTTTCCCTCGGCTAGTCTGGGAGAAAAATACCTAAAGCTTCTGGATCCAGTTGTACACAAAGAAGTACCTGTGAGGCCAACCCTGTAATGGGTAAGTGCTGGCTACTTTGGTTTTTGTTTTCCATTGTTTGGTATGTTCATTGTTATGGAAGATCAAAACTGACATACTGTAATTAGAAGTAAAAGCATGTATATGAATGGACTGATAAATTAATAAATACACTAAAAATGCACAAATTAAATTACAAAGGAGAAATTTACTTCATGTTATATAATTTAATTGACCTTTTTATTTTCCAGGTTAGTTCCAATAAATTATATATTTCTGCTTATAATTTACATTTTACTGTATTTTTAAAATATATATTTTTGTTTTTCTTGTAGATGCATTTGTGCCTTTTAATGTTTATATTCAATTATTGTTTATAGTTTTTTTCCCACAAGTTTTTCTTTTTTAAATGGGTCTTACATTTCTATGTCTCCTGTTTTGACTTTACCTTATGCATTTCTGCTTCATGCACAGTAGATCTACACATGGATCCTGCTCCTTCCTGTTTTTTTGACCAATAGAAGTGGAGCTGACCCAAGAAGCTCTGCCCACCTTATTTACATCATGAGACAGAAATACATAAGATGAAGTAAAAACGGGTGACAGAGAAGTGTAAAAACACATGGAAATAAAAAGACTTTTGGGGGAATAAATATAAAATAAATAAATATTTACAATATAAATATTGGGAGGCACAAATGCAGATACAAGTAAAAAGGAACACAAAAATATGTTTTTAAAAACAGTATGTAAAGTTTATTGGAACAAAGCATAAAAATAAATATGAAGGTAAATTAAATTATAAAACATGAGGTAAAGTTCTCCTTTTTTTAATTTAATTGATGCATTTCAAGTGTATTTATTGGTCATTTTATATACAGTATTTTGGCTTTTACTTCTAATTATGTCAGTTGGGGTTCTTCATTAATTGTTACCTGCATGATTTGAATTTATTTTACAATCTCTGATGTCCATATCCTCTGACCTAGGCCTCACTGAATTCTCTAATACTTGACTAAATGTGTTGAGAGCCTCCAGCTGACTACATGCACACGTAAGTTATGACAATTTCTTATGTTTGTTTGTTTTTGTTTTATTATATTCTTCTTCTTCTTTCGGCTTTTCCCTTTTCAGGGGTCGCCACAGCGAGTCATCCTCCTCCACCTCACTCTGTCCTCTGCATCCTCTGTCCTCACTCCAACTACCTCCATGTCTCTCTAACT
>JBBPBX010033182.1:0-27771 GCA_038048925.1 Garcialebias charrua | reverse complement strand
TATACAGTATACTGTATTTGGCAAGTCTTTGCATGACTTAGTTCACTGTTGTGACCCCTGACAAAGGGAGAAGTCGAAAGAAGAAAAAAAAAACATGTCAACTTAAAGACTTTATTTTATTTGTGCAATTTTAACCTCCTTTGTTCATGTCAAATCCCAGCTGAGAGCAGTTTCCATTTTGATGTTTTGGATGAAAAATCAGGTAGCACGGTGGTTTGCACGTTCTCTCCGTGCATGCATGGGCTTTCTCCAGGTACACCAGTTTCCTCCCACAGACAGAAAACATGCATGTTAGGCTGATTGGTAACTCTAAATTGTCCCTAGGTGTGAGTGAGAGAGTGAATGATTGTTTGTCTCACTTGTCTCTATGTGTCCCTGTGATGGACTGAAGACATGTCCAGGGTTGTCCCCCCGCCTCTCGCACAGTGACCCTCGTGACCCAAAAAGGAAGAAGCAGGTAAAAGGTAATGGCTGGCTGCCTGGATGGATGGATGAAAAAGCACACAAATGTGCTATGGGGTCCCTCTTGGGGTCTTGGGCTCTGGTCTCCCCTTTGTCTGCCTCAGGTCTTGGGGGTCGGGTCTCTGATGCTTCGCTGTCACTATTAAATGTTCTATTAGAGAAGCCTTATACCGTATTTTCTGGTGTATAGGTCGCACCGGTGTATAGCCTCCCCCTTGAGCTGCGTGCCACCTCTGATCTGACTCTGTTCAAAACCAGACTGAAGACCCACTTGTTCAAAATAGCTTTCAGTGTGTAACTTTTATTACTTTTGGTATTTTAGTATGTAGCATTTTTATTTCCATTGCCTTCTTTTATTGCTGTTGTTTCTTATTCTATTTTCATTGATTTATTGTTCCAGTTTATTCATCTTTTTATCCTGTTAAGCACCTTGGTCAATGCAAGGCATTGTAGGAAGGTGCTATACAAATAAAGTTTATTATTATTTATTATTATTATTATAGGTTCATTGTCCAATTATCACCAATAGATTGGAAAAATCCCTAGATAGGTCGCACCGGTGTATAGGTCGCACCTACGTTTAGCTCTGCTGCAAATGTCTGCCACAGGAGTGCACAGCAAGGCTTTTAAGAAGATTAACACTTAAAAACAATTATTTGTTTGATAAAAATTATAGCAAATATGTGTCTGAGCTGAACTTTTCCTTAATAAATGAACGTAATTGTGAAATGAGCTGGATTTAAAAATGTGTTTCGCCGAAAGTGATAACAAGCCATATATAGGTCGCACCGGTGTATAGGTCGCAGGCCTTGAAAAAACCATAAAAAGGTGCGACCTATACACCGGAAAATACGGTACACTTATGCATGCTCACAACCATACACAAATAGATGCATGATGCATATGCAGGTATTGTATGTGTAGATGTGCATGTAACTGCATATGCACGTATATGTATGTATGTATGTACCGTATATATACAGGTAGTCCCCGACTTACGAGCGAGTTCCGTTCCTACGACTGTCTTGTAACACGAAATCTCGTACGTCGGAACCCGAAACACGTGTTGCTCGTAAGTCCGGATTTTCGGTCGTAAGTCGGAAAATTTATGCTAGCGCTACTACGAACACTCGTTTTTCATCACAAATGTTCATACTAGTTCATAAACATGCTCAGAAACTTGTTTCCAAACGGTTAGCTAACACACTTTCATCTAAAAACACATAAAAGTGCTGTATTTTTTGTATGTTCTATACAAATTTACTGCTCGTTCGCCAGCTCGTAAGTCCGGAACCTCGTAAGTAAGAGCACTCGTAAGTCGGGGACTACCTGTTTGTAGGTATAGGTATATATATTTATAAAAATCCACTGCAAAGCCATGAATATTCTGAGTCTTTTATACATATGTGTTTTGTTATTGTGTTCTGTCATGTTCTTTGCAGGTTTGCGGGTGGCGGTTGGGTGTGTTTGCCTTGTGCGTTCTGTGTGTACTTTTTATGTTTTGTGATCTTGCTTTCCGTCTTTCCTTTCTTTCTATCCTATAAAAAAAATCCTAATGGTGTGAAGAGGATGGCTATAAGGTGAGAAGGGAGGCCATCTATAAAAGGAAATAGGAAAAAAAAAAAACACAATTTTGAACTTTTGTGATTAGTTGAGTTTGTTTTAATTAGTTAAATGTATAAGAACGTGGCTCCCTCTGGTGGTGGCCTACGGCCACTGAAGCCTCGTGTGAGGTCAGCTTCACACATGATAATCATATTTAGATGAGCTGAAGTCCACTGCGAACACTGTGATGTTCTCACAGGAAGCAGCTGCATGTTTGTCACACTGACTGCAAGCGTGCGGATGTGCATGCTTGACCTGCAGCGCTTTGCAGCGTATGCAGTGGTTATTGTTTGGTTTTTGCTTTGAGACCACCAGATCATCAAAGCAGAAACTGGAGAGGCAGATCTATTTTTTCTCGTGGGTTGTACTGTTGTAAATTAAAAGGCAGAAAAATGTGTTGATCGCTCAGGAATGTAAGCTCGAGGCAGCAGGCGACCTTGAAATGACTTTAAACAGTTTGGGGCTTTCCATTAACATGTAAATGTTTAGACCCTGGTGTGAGCTTCAATCTGGATACAAGTGTCCCCAAGTGAAAAGAAACATAAAGATAACCAGAACATTAACAAGAGGGCGAAAAATGGAGAGGGGTTCAAAAAGTGTGAGCCTTGCAGAAAACATGAAGCTGAACATTCCTCAGTTTGAAAGGGGGGGCATCTGGAAAACTTTAAGCAAAAGGGAGGGGGGTAAGTAGAGGAGGCCGAACAAAGCTGTCAGAGGGGTTGTGTTTCTGTTAGATTTAAAGGTGTAGGGAACTAATTTGGGTGAATAAGATGACAGAGTTAAAGCTTTAGACAGAAGACACAGTGTGTGAAAAAAGAAGAAGAAAACAGAGGAAGCAGGGGAAGTCTTGACTAAAACGCTCTGCCTTTTCCTGCCTGACGATGAGCTCAGGAAGTTGAGGCAGACACTAAGAGGAGGGCTGACACAGACAAACACATTTTCCCTTTGCCTCGTAGTTTTTCCCTTTTTCAGTCCTGTTCTGATCCAAGAGCAGGAAGAGAAAAGGAGGCGGGTTTTCTGATGGATCAGAGCGAGACGCAGAAGTCGACCCTTCGGACGGTGGAAGTATGATGGAGGCCAACGTTGTTGCCCACAACTCAGGGTGAGTTTGTCAACAATCTTTGGAAATGTGGCCGAGTAAAGACAACACGGGGAATATGTTCTGTTGGTCGTGATGGCTGAAAAGGGCTGGGGGTTGAGAGTCAAATGACCAGAACAGATGTGATGACTCACTGCCTAATATTTAGGTTAATGGCTTCTTAGAGGGTGAGGAAGATCCCGGCTCAGCACAAACATGATTATCCATTGTCATTTTGTTGCAGAAATGTTTCCATTTTTAGCTTCTACTCTTATTAACAAATGTGGAAGTTTAACCATGTATTGCAAATGAGAATTTATGTTTATAAGTACTTTACATTCAAATGTTTGCTACATATTTGCCTTCAGACAGCCAGGTTGTTAATAATGCTTTTTATTTTATCGGTTTGGGAAACTTGTACTGCTGTGCTTTATGAAATAAAAATAGTTTGAGTCATATTGTGACCCATTTCTTTAATTTGATGCAATTTTCTGATGTTTTAATGAAACTTCTTTGCCATATTTTGGTCACAATCTCAAAGGAATCCAGTACATCAGTTCTCCTATCTTTCTTGTCTTCACTTTTTTCCCCACATAGCAGCTGGTTCTAGGAGGTAGAGTAAATCCTTGCTCTTTAGGTGGCATCTTAATTGGCTGTGGCTTGTTGAATGCATTCATGAGGGAGTCTACCAAATGTCTCCAGAACACCTTGCTACTTTTTTGTTGGGTTTTCAACTTCCTCACATGTGACATAAGCCTCTTTTAACTTAGATGCCTTCTGACTTCCTTCGCATGACTTCTGATTGGTCCAAAGCAATGAAGAGGGTCAAAGCCAACCCACCCCCAATGCACCTTTGTGCTACAACGTGAGATGGTAACAGATCCAAAACAGATGATGTATAAAAAATAAAAATAAAAAAGCCGGTTCCAACTGCTCATTAATATGACAAACTGATGACAGTCTGAGTAACCACCCAGTCACAAAAATTAAAAACAACAAACATGCTTATTACCAAGGGAAGAATGAAGATGGAGCACAACAACTTTGCATTTAGTTAAAAGAAATAGTTAACCACAAAGAAATACTAATTATTAATGTTTTAAGAACAATAAAAGAGTATGTCACACATTTAATGCATTGAGCACAAAGTCAACCCAGCTGAGTTCTGTTCCATGCCTTTTTCGGTCTGAGGTGTTTGCTTTTTTCTGAAAGTTCACATCTGTGCGAAATGTGGCTAGCCCCATTTGTATTTTGTGAACGACCAGAGGCTAAATAAAAATGGATGTGCTGCCATGTCCTGGAATTGTTTTGTGAGCAAGCCTGCACACAGCCCTGTTGTTTGAGTTGTGAACATGGTAAAAGAATTTGTGCAACAGCTTCCCTCTCGAAATAATCACAAAGTCATTCTGTGTGTCTGGATGGAACCCACCCGAGTTGTGTTGCTGACATCTTCAATTCATTTAAGGAGTCCCAGAGCTGTATTTTGACTCCCACGTGTTCTTCTCTGACAGAAAACTTTTGAGGCAAATGTCTTAAAATCTGCCTGTTCTTAGTTTTTAAAATGTACTCGGGCAGAAAAAACAGTAAACATAGGGGCAGCTGTCAAGATGGATATAAAAAAAATTAATAAACTGAGGTGGGTAACAAAATAATGTGCACAGCCAAAGAATACAATTTTGCAAACCACTCATCCAAAAATAAGCAATGAATTTCAAAATCTGTAAACTCAAAACAGCTTCATGGTTTGATGGTCACTTGCAAACAATCAGCATTTAGTGAGATTTTGCAGTAGAAAATTAAATATTCTTCTCACAATTATGGAACAACAACTAGTTTCCCAACCGCTGCAGCTCTATTACCTTTATGTCCCAGATATTTGAGCATTAATGGAAACATAACCTTGGAGACAATATACCATCAACAAACAACTCTTGAAAGAAGTTATACTACAACTAAAGAGCTCTTAGCAGCTTATGCTCATAATGAGTCATGCATTCAGCAGGTTGATAAAATGCCACACTACAAATAAAAATGTTGAAATAATGGAATGACCAGCTGGAGAACAAGAAGCTGAGTCACGATCACGTTGTACTTCCTTCGTCACATCATTATTGTCTCAGTAAACTGCAGTCATCACTTAAACTGAGAGCTAACACTGGGAGGTTTTACTTAAAAGTAACATTCACCAAAGTTGTTCTAGTAATAATCCTTGATCAAGCTGATTCAGTGAATGAGGATCTGTAATTTATGGGTTTTAATAATAATGCAATAAAAAGGCCCATTAAAAGTTGTGTTTTATCATCAGGATATAAAATATGGAAATGCTGAAGTAGTACTGGTACACCTTTTATCCTGCAGTTCTAGTTTTCACTGCCTGTGAAATATTTGGAGTCTATAGTAAATGTAAATAATTTTCGCTTTTGAGGCCAAGAGACAATTAGAAGGATATGCTGACTTGAGATCAAGATAAGGATGATGGTCAAAGTTTCCTGAACATTTTTATGACAAACCAAAAAGACATTTTCAAACCAAGAAGACCCCAAACAGAGAAAAGGGTTTGGGTTTTGCAAAAGTTTCCAAGCTTTTAGTGACTTAAGCCATTACAATTTCAACTACATCATTTTATGGATTAAAAAGTGATTTTCATTTTTCATATTACTGTATTAAAAACTTGTTTCAATTACAAAAACATCAGATGACTGTGAATCATTTTTCTTATGCATCTCTGACACTACCAAAGTCTTGTCAGACAGGATCTAAGTACCGGTAATTTCCTACACGTCAGCTCTTTCACCTCACAATGGTACTATAAAATGTTGTATGATTAAAAAAACCTGTGATATTACAAAATTGCGTTTTGTTTTTAGATGTATTAGTCAAGGCCAGTCTTTCCAAAGAGCTTACCAGGGCAATAACCATTGGCACCAAAATAATTATATTGTTTCTTAAATAGCATGTTTTCCAAACACTTTCTTTTACTTATTTCCAATGAGGTGCAAGTCTCCAATTACCGGTAAATGCCTAAATAATAAGTTAAGCAGTGACATATTAAGATTTTTTCATAATTTTAGATAGTTGGTCTGGTTTCCAGTGCTTTGGACTTGAAATATTCCAATACAACTAAAAACAGCTCTGCTTTATGCAACTACAAACCTTAAAATTAATTAGAATATAATTAGTATTTATTAAAGGGGACCACATATTGCTTTTTAAAATTTTTATGGTATTTCTTTGGGGTTAAAAAACAGTGTTCATTCAATTTAATACACAAAATAATTCTTAGATAATCAATTATACCCTTTTTAATTCTGCCATTTTTAACTTTCGTTTTGAACGACCGGTTTATGATGAGGAGGTCTTGTGGCACGCCCTTCAAAGATCTGCTCACAATGGCCCTCATTCATGAAACTGTTCGTATTCTAATCCTACGTTTCTCCTACTTTTGTTCTTACGAAGCGTTCGTAAGAACATGCCACGTCAGATCCAACAAACTCTTCTATGATGAGGAAACGTGTGTAAATGGCTGCGTAAACATGATGAATCCCACCTGTTCTAATCAGCTGCGCGTGCCCGCGGAAATGTCATTTACATAAATTCCACCCCTCAAAACACCATATAAGGATCTAGTTTCCTGCCTCTGACAGCAGGAAGTGTCCATTCATTCAAACTCAAGAAGTAAAAAGAAGAACTTTACGCTCTGAGTTCTGCTCAGAACGGCTGGAGGTGGTCGCGCACTGCTACCCCCCCCCCGCTCCCGCTCCCCCCCCGCAAGTGTCGGATGTGTTCTTGAACAGAAGCATTTTATATATGACGAGTAGGGATGAGGACATGTTGTTTAAAGTGTCTCGAAACTACAGTTCACTTCATATTAATATGGTGCATGTTCTCCCGTGGGTCATACTGTATCAGACATCAAGAATAAATGGTTTGATCTGAAAATGGCTTCAGAAAAACGTCTCGCCGCAGCACGGACAGCAGGTGGTCAGGAGGTGGTCAAGGAATGTTGTGCCGACATGACAGCAGGAGGAGGTGCTCGCGCCGTGAGTGGCACGGGTTGGAGGTGGTCGCGCTGAGCGTGGCACGGCTGGAGGTGGTCGCGCTGAGCGTGGCACGGCTGGAGGTGGTCGCGCTGAGCGTGGCACGGCTGGAGGTGGTCGCGCTGAGCGTGGCACGGCTGGAGGTGGTCGCGCTGAGCGTGGCACGGCTGGAGGTGGTCGCGCTGAGCGTGGCACGGCTGGAGGTGGTCGCGCTGAGCGTGGCACGGCTGGAGGTGGTCGCGCTGAGCGTGGCACGGCTGGAGGTGGTCGCGCTGAGCGTGGCACGGCTGGAGGTGGTCGCGCTGAGCGTGGCACGGCTGGAGGTGGTCGCGCTGAGCGTGGCACGGCTGGAGGTGGTCGCGCCGAGGGTGGCGCATGGCGTGGTGGTGCGTGATTTTTATTAACCCCGGGGCACGGGCGCCCACGCGCAGGTGGCGCGGTGGTGGACGAGGGGCGGGGGTGCGGGGGGGGGGTTTGAAGCCGCTTCATTTTAATTTAACCAATATGTGTCGTTGCATTTAATTGTTTTTATGCTCTAAATATTCTCTAAATAACGAAATATGAGGTTATTAGTGGAGAAAAGGCCAGCAGACTACTGTTCGTAAAATATACGACAGGTCCGGACCACACGTAGATTTTGTTCGTATCTGAAAAAAATCCTAGGATACGAAAATATTGTTGGATGCCACAAATGATCCTAAATCACTCGTAAGCACAGTTTAAGCACAAATCTGTGCGTACGAACGGTTCATGAATGAGGCCCATTAACTCCGCCCTCCAAAGGCAGACGAGGAAGTTACTGCACGTTTCTTTTGCCTCCTTCTGACTCTCCCTCCCTCTGACTCTCCCTCCCTCTGACTCTCCCTCCCTCTGACTCTCCCTCCTTCTGCCTGTGGCGCAGCTGTAGGGGAGCAAAGCACACACACACACAAGCACAGCAGCACAGCGGGGGCTTTTTTATCTGCGTCCCTCCGAGGAGCACGTGCGGGCCGGCACACATACACACACACACACACTCACAGCGGGCTTTCTTTTTATCAACACTACCTGACGCTCTGATGGAATTAAATAGGAGCTCCAAGTGATCTTGGTCTGGCTGAACCTGTATGTGAGGACACACACACACGCGCACACACGGGTTTGGTTGCGTTAAGTAGTCTGTCCTGCTAATGACACATAAACCAACACACACACACACACACACACAGAAACATGCGCATCTGTTCCCATCTGAAAACTATCAATTTTAAATCCATTATCTGCGCCACGAGGGTCAGAGAGTTAGCTGGCTAGACTCTGTGACATTTTTAGCCATGAAATCAGGAAAAACAACCGTCAACTCTTTTATACTGGAGTGGGTTGAGCCGCACCAGGGGTTGCTAGGTGAGGGGGCTGGACTCAGGTTCGAGGTGGGTTGTCCTCGCGCCTGTGACGTAACAGGCGCGATGATTTCAAAACGAAACCTATCTTATCACAGTTAAATAAATCTACTTAGAGTAAATAAACCACTGGGTGCATTTTTTTGGCCTTAGGACTGTTTTTTTATGGAGTAAATACCCAAAGTTGAGTAAAAAAAACATTAAAAAGTGAATTTTGAATATGTGGTCCCCTTTAAAAATACTAGGGTGACAAAAGCAGCTTCAGCACAGCGGATAACGCTCTTCGTAACCCTGCCTTGGTTTCGTGGATAAATTCTTAACAGCAAAGTCGAATGTAAGAAGTGAGGGTAATCGAGAAAAACGTTTGTTAGGATGAAGCACATTTAATATTTGTAAAATTTATCCAACAAGGCACATAATATTTAACGGGTAAATTAGCGTGAAGTAAATGTTACATGCTGTGAAAGGATGTTTGTTGGCTTTTAAATACATTTTTGTTTAAATGATGATGACTGCACACCTGTAGAAGGAGGTGAGGACTGGTCTCAGTCCTCACCTCCTTCTACAGGTGTGCAGTGGAGAGCATCCTGTGCTCCAGCATCAACGTGTGGCATGGAGGCTGCACAGCTGCAGAAAGAAAAGCTCTGCAGAGAGTGGTGAAGGCTGCACAGAAGTCTGTTGTAGTCAGCCTCCCCACCATCACAGACATCTACACCTCCAGATGCAGGAGAGAGCCACCTGCATCATGAAGGACCACACTCACCCAGCACACACACTTTTTGCCCCACTCCCCTCAGGAAGGAGGTTGAGGAGCATTAAGTGTAGAACCACTAGACTGAGGAACAGCTTCTACCCTGAGGCTGTTAGACTCATAAATATCCAACCAGAATAATCACTGTGAAAAAGAAATCACATCATGTTGCTGCTGATCTGTTTCATGTTGCTGTGTTCATTTGTGCCCATCTGCTCACACAGACTCATGTTCGTGCTGCTGTTCGAAGTCATGTTTTTATGTTAGTGCTTAGTGTATTTTTAGTTGATGTTTTTCTTAGTTCATATCTTAGATGTTATTACTGTTTTTCTTTTACATTTTTATTGTTGAATGTACAAAGTAACTGGGACCCTGTGTACATAATCTCATTCCATCACATGTACCACATGTGGTGCGAAAGACAATAAACTGACTGACTCTTACTCTGAAATACCCAAGAAGGGTTGATACCCTCAGTGGTCTCTTGGCATTAATACACAGTCAGGGACCTATAGTAAACTCAAAGATCAAACAGTAATCAGTTCTTCTGGTCAGATAAAATCCACTTCAGTAGCCTGAGTACAGATATTTAATAATAATCACTAAGAGCTAAAGCCTTTTAAATCTAGTTTGACTAGGACCGTCAGCTCAATGAAAACCAACCAAACAGCCGACTGTAAGTAATACAGTGTGACAGACCAGGAGGTCAAAGCATTAATTACCTCAGGAAAAAAGGAGTTGGATTAGGAGTAAAAATATGTGAGTTTGACACCTTTAAACACATACATTTTCATACTAACTAATGCTAACAGCACATAACAACTAGAGTATATCAGTGCATCTAAAAGTTTAAAAGTTCTTACTTTTTGAAGTTATTCTCTCTTAAACTTTTCTTCTTTAGTTTAGGCAGGAACACTTCAATTTGCTCCTCTTGCAGCCTTTTTTTCCCTCCTGCACGAAAACCTAACGGACCTGACTGCTACAAGCTAGCTAGCTAGTTAGCTCCGATGAAACACTTGGTCACTGTTTTTCAAACATATTTTTTGGGAAGTTTTTTTTTTCTTGTATTAATTCATACTGTTTAAAAAAGTGTTTTACTACCTTAAAACTTTTTTCATTTGTATCTTTTTAACTATATTTGTTTACAGAAAATCGAATTCTAGACCTGCATTCACACTCACAACTAGCTAAAAAAAAAGAAGAAAGAATGGAACTAATACACGTCACTGTTTCTCTGGGCCCGCCCATTTTTAACATTAGCCAATCAAGATAGAGAATTTTGTTTTGTCTGTAAACGTTCTTTATTAGCCAATTTAGATAGATAGATAGATAGATAGATAGATAGATAGATAGATAGATAGATAGATAGATAGATAGATAGATAGATAGATAGATAGATAGATAGATAGATAGAATTTAAATTTTTAATGAAGAAATAAAAATTGAAAAAAGTCAGGATGTCTGTGTTTTTTTCCCTCACAGTTTGAACATTTACCTGACCTAAAGGTAATTATAATAATTTTTCTGCAAAGCAGTTCGGTATTTAAAAGAAAAAAGGAAAAAACTCAGATAAGAAATCTGTAGTTGTGTGATTTTGAAGGACTTTTGAGTGTCTTTGCAAAATCACAAGTTTGGACCTAACTGTTAACCAAGCTTCATACTTCCTGGTTACAGACAGAAGGAAAGAATAAACAGCAAACAAGAAAGAATGAATTAAACAAAGAGAAAAGCATCTGGAGAGTTCCTGCCTTTGTGCCCCAGTATTTTTGTTTTGTTTTGTCTGCTGCTTGTGTTTTATTGTCTGGTGTATAAGAAGATATTTGCCTCTGTCTTTGCAAAACATTTTTCCAGTCATTCTTTTAGCATACTGTTAGCTCTCAGTGACAAGGCTAATTTTTGTGTTTTTCTTCTTCTCTTTCGTTTGCAAATTGTTCAACACTAAACTAAAACCATGTTGGGAAACTGTTTCAGAGTAAACCAATTTTCAACACTCTGTTTAATTGGAATAAAATCAAAACTAAAGCTGACTATTGATCATTAGAAATGTCATATTTCAAACTCAAAGAAACAGAATCTGTTAGCAAAGAAACCATATTTGTCAGGAAAACATGTCTTCTTTTTGATTCACTTGAATAAACCCTGATAAGGTGGCTCACTGAACAGTTATTAAAATCATCAGCTGCAGATTTGGAGCCTAAATAGGTGAAAGAATTACGTACTGTGGTTTTCTTTCAAAAAAAAAAAAAGTATATGATCAGTGAAGCAGCAAAAAAAAGCAGAAGCTTGAAGAGCCAAAACACCACAGTTTTGTAACTGTCAACTTTGTGGAAATAATTGTTTGTAATTTACTTCAACTGCTCAAATTTGGATCCAAAATCAGATGTAATAAGATAGTAAAGCTCATTAATCTGCGATTTTACATTATGTGTTTTGCAGCAGCAATCATAAGGTCGCTATCACATCTCTTTTCGTTCAACCTTTATTTTTACTTATGCATCTAAAGAGAAACTGTTTATAGATGAGAGAGAATATATATTCTCTGAGAAAATTCAGAGAAAATTTGAGACTTGAAGGACTTGACTCAAATTTGTTGTAAAACCTGAAACTGAATCAGCTAAAAGAAGCAGAAGACTGGTTAAAAGGCTCAAACAAGCAAAGCACAAGTAAAAACAGAGCAAAACACTAAAGCTACAAGCAGCAACAGGTTAAAAGCAGGTAAAATTTAGAAACAAATCAAAATGCTAGCTAAACTTTAAAAGAAGCAAAACACTAATACTGTACATGTACAAATAATTTGATAAAGGCCAAACAAAGCAAAACTGATATCTAAAAGTGCCAAAACTCAAGTTAAAAGGCTAATTAGAGGAAAAAATGTTAAAAGCAGCAAAAGGTTGGCTAAAAGCTAAAAGTAGCAAAAAGCTAGCTGGAAGTATCAAAATGCTCACTATAGACTAAAGGAAAGACAATGTGGGCTGAAAGCTAAACAGAGAAAAACAATAGCCAGAAGCTAAAAGTAGCAAAAGTCCAAAAGCAGCGAAGGGTTAGTTAAAAGCTATATAGAAACAAGCTGTAACAAAAGTTACAAGTATCAAATATTTTGTCTTGTGTGAGACGAAATAAAACACTTTGGCATTTTGTCTCATCTCTGAAGGTTGCATATACTGTAACATTATTTTCAAGGTTTGACCCAAACCTTTAACGCCGCCATTTCTCATCATAAGATGATTTCAGTTTTTAACTCTGGTATGAAAGGCGGCGGGTGATATGCATTCCTTCAAGGACTGGTAGTTTGTTTTCATGACCAAATGTAGTTCTTTTCTTTTAATGTCAGACTTATCTCATTTAAGTTTCGCAACTCTCTCCAAGTTTATTTGTCTGAACATATTATATTGCAGATTTTTTTATTAAACTTTAAAGTGAGACTAAACCCAGGTTGAGACGGTAACTCCTCCTTCCAAAATCTCCCTGAAAATGGGCGTGTCGAGAGACAAGGAAGGGTGGAGGTAGAGTTGTGCTTTTGTTCACGCCTCCACCTGCAACAACCTAAAACAAATTAAACCTCTAGCCAACAACATACACCAAGATGCTGGTGAAGATTCTCAGTCGTCCAGGACATGATGAAATCAAAAAAGGCGTTCAATACAGGATCAACTGGACTTTATTTGTTGCAGAAAACGTTTCGACTTCTGTCCAGAAGTCTTTTTCAATTCTGAATGGAAGCTGTGAGAACGAGAAGTTTTATACAGGCTTACAAGTCACGCACCAACATATGATTGAGGACCAGAATGTTCAAATTTTGGACCGAGAACACAGATGGTTTGAGAGGGGGGTAAAGGAAGCTGTGTATGTTAAGAGAGAAAAACCTTCTCTTAACAGAGGAGGAGGTCTGAGATTTCAACTGTCTAAGACTTATAACTCAGTTTTGGATTTGATTCCGAAACGTTTTACACCGGATGGGAGCAGGGATGCCTTGTCTGTAAATTAGACTAACAAAGTTCTCTGAGTAGCCTCTGTTGTTGTTTGGGAGGTGTTGTTTGTCAATTTACATACAGTTTTGTGTCTTCTAACAGAGACCTCAAGGGAACCTCCTACTGTTAAGGTGTGATCTTTCAATTTACATGTATGTGTTACAAACCCCCCTTTGTTAAGCTGGGATGTGTCGTTTTGTCAATTTAAATAGAATGGGCATGTTAGTTAATTTGTGGTGTTATTTCAGTTTCCAATTTCATATGTTGGTGCGTGACTTGTAAGCCTGTATAAAACTTCTCGTTCTCACAGCTTCCATTCAGAATTGAAAAAGACTTCTGGACAGAAGTCGAAACGTTTTCTGCAACAAATAAAGTCCAGTTGATCCTGTATTGAACGCCTTTTTTGATAACATACACCAAGCAACAACAAAGAATAAACATGTAGAGGTATTTATCCATTCCACCCATTCCATCCAAAACCAAAGGCCTAAAAAAATGAAAATGAAAAGAAAAATAAAACCGCTTGTCAGGAGTGAAATGCAGCATTTCCATATAAGGTATGCACTTCTCATCTCTGCAGGGGATTGGCTCTGCTTGAACCACCTGTGTGACATCACACATGAGCAGACATGTCACACATGAGCGTTTGCACAAATAAGAAAATTAAGGTGTAATCCACCAGTTCAACCCATAGAACTACCGTAAACACATTTTTAGACCAAATATTGCCAAATATTGCCAATTTACACAGATATGCACAATTATGTGAGAATAAACACAGCCATAGTGCTAGATAACATTTTAAACACATTCTAGGGAGTTTATCAGCTAAAAAAAGTTAATTTTGGGTTTAGTCGCACTTTAAATGTTTAGTGTTTTAGTGTTGGTGTAAATTTTCATACTTTTATACTACTATGCAAAAACTCAGGACAGTGTTACACTTTTACTATTTTATGCTTATGTTTATTAAATGTTTCAGTGTTTCATGCCGGGTACCACTGGACCGTGGGTTTAGTCGCACTTTAAGTTGTTTTTTTTAACAGAGTCTTGATAACTGTAAAAAGAGTCCATCACAGCTTCATAATTAGCGCTGGCATTCACAGAGAGCATATCTTGATGCTTTGCAGGACATGACTCTCAGAAATTGTTTTATTTGCATAATTTTGAAAAGTGTTATGTTCACGTGCATCAGCCACATTAAAAAGAGATCAAAGCAGAATGCAAACAGACAGCTGAAGGCAGTGTAGCACCCCCATATATGTTTTTCCAATGTGGTTTTATTGTTTACGCTCACATAAACATTATGGGCAGCAGTGCTTTCCAAATGGTGGAGGACTCAAACTTGGGCAAACAAGGTTTTTACTGTTTCTTTTGGGATGTGCTGTAAAAAAACAAATCATATTCACTGATGCTGTGGACGCAGGACAGCAAACAAAACAGAAGCATCAGCCAATAATCAATGTTATGGTTATTTTATTTTAGATCAGCGATGTTTCAGTGTCGATTCCGTTGTTGGAGTCAGACTGTCTGCCATCAGTATGTTTATCTGCAAGGGCGACGCCTGGAGATTCAGATTATCAGACTGCAACTGTAATCAGTTTCTTGATTGTCTGATGTTCAGTTAATAAATTAATCTTCCACAGCTGTCAGACTCTTAGTCCTTTGAAGTGAAATTCTCTTTTCTCAGCCGTCTTCTGAGCTTTTCATGTTGTAGAGTCATTATTAGAGAAACTATGGTTAATCAGTGAGTGTAATAAAACCTCTTTGTGTCACTTCTAGCAGAATCAAAACAAATCAAGACAATCAGAATCGTGAAGGATGTCGTCTTTGACCTTGTGATTGTTTCCGAAGGTTCCCTAAACAGCTCTCCTGTCATCTGAGAATCAGCCTCGAACCAAAATCTGGTTTGATTAGCTTGGAAAAGTGTCGCTCGTTATTATATAATGAAAATATTAGCTTTAAAAAAAAGTCTAATTGGAAGACACATTTACTAAAAAGTGGAGAATTACTTGAGATTTCAACTGTTGGACTTTATATTGAGTGGAAATCAGACTTTAAAAAGTTTTCACTGCATTAAAATCTGGAGTAAAACAAGAGTTTGTTGATTTAAGGTTTAACTTCAGAATCATGAAGGTTTAACAGTTTCAGAGCAACATTTGGAAACATGCAGCTGCTTTGAAAAACTGTTTTCTTGCCTTCTTTATCAGGTTGTTTTGTTTGTTTTATGCAGTTTTTAATCTCCCGCAACTAAAACGGCAAAGATGGACTATTATGCCCAACCCTATTGATGAAACTTTCAGAAAGTAAATGTATGTCCTTCTACAGCGGATGAACGTTTGGAGTCAGTTAAATTCAAAATGGCCACCAAAGCTAACCAGCACTGACAAACACAAAAAAGGCCAAACTCATTCAGTTTTACAGCAGTTGAGCTTTGATCTTGTAGTCAGCGCCGGCCCAAGCCTCCATGGGGCCCTAAGCAAAATTTGGTTTGGGGCCCTCTATTTCTGCTAATAATGTGGATTACTGTAATAAACGGTCAGATAATCAGATCATTCACCCACCTTACATAAACTCATTGCAACTCTGACAGCCCTGTTTACATTACCCCATATGTATAAATCAGTGGTACTAAAAGTAACAACAACAAAAAAAAACAGTATTCAATGTATTTTACAGCAAAAGTGTCATATAGTTTATTATCTTTGGTTTCAAAGAACTGCAACAATAATGTTCAAATAATTTGTAGTGCAAGATCAACCACAAACAGATAAAATAACTTTGATGCATTAAAAATAACTTCAATTGTGCAAAAACAGACTAAATAAAATAAAATATCAAGGAAATACTTAATGTAAATGAACAATGACTTGAAACCATGTAAAATGGTTTAAAAAAGGAATTTAAAGTTGAATTATTAGTTCTTAAAACTGTGTAAATGTATGCAATAATTTGCAAAAGCTGAACTTAAAATATTAAATAACCTTTACCCGCACATTTGATCCGTTTACGTTACTTCTTCCTCAGTACTTCACAAACTTCCTAAAATGTGTGCTTCCACTTAGGGGGCCCCCTAGTGGCCCTGGGGCCCTAAGCAGCTGCTTAGTTTGCTTATGCCTTGGGCCGGCCCTGCTTGTAGTCACTGGATTCACAAAACAAATTGTGAGTGTGACATTTGAAACGTTGCATGAAACGTGCATGTTTCTGTTTTTCAAAGTTTGACCGAAACATCTATCAATGCATGATATGATGATCTCAGTCCAAAACTTTTCGCGTGAAAGGCGGCGGGAGATATGCAATCCTTTAAATGATAGGTTTTTAGCACGGTGGCTCAGCTGGTAGAGCTGAAGCCTCTCAGCGAGATGGTCGCTGGTTCGAATCCTGGCCTTTCTGGTTGGAGTTTGCATGTTCTCTCCACGCATGCGTGGGTTTTCTACTCCGGTTTCATCTCACAGACCAAAAACATGCATGAAAAGGAAAAAGCAGGTAAAGATAATGAACGGATGGATGGATGGAGGTCTTTAGCATGAGACTGACACTGTAATGAAGATTTTAAAAAGAGGAGAAAGCAGCTTCACACAATAAACTAATGAAAACCAATCGGACAAGAATAATCCAACTTAACACTATTAACTTAAATTTAGCACAGTGCTGGTGAGGTTTCCTCTGCGTTCATTTATGCAAGTGGTCAGTGACGTTGACATGAACTGCTTGTTTCCTAGTCTTCCACTCACATGTTTAGCGTGTAAACAGCACGGGTAGAGGTGAGCCTTCAAAACAGCGTGAGCCTCAGCGTCATGGCACGTTGTATTCTGCTCCTGAAACAATCACCATCTGCAGGATTTTAAGCTAAACCTGGACAAACGTGAGTTGGTTATAAAAGCACGTTCATATCTAAATACTGTAAGACATCTTAACCTCTGCTCTAATTTTACTTCTTTTCTTAAGTAATGTCTGTTTTAAGAGCTGGATGTGTAGATGCAACAAAAGTTCAACTATAATTTTCAACCTGTTTTATTGGGGGCTTTTTTTAGATTAGGGAACTTTTCATTCTGAGTTTTTATTTTTATTTTCGTAGCTGGAAGACAGTGTGTCATGGTTGAGCTCATTGTCTTGATGATACCTTCCACCTACACACAGTAACTTCTGTTTCCTGCTGCAGAGACCACTTGTTTAACCCACTACAAGATGTCTAACGGTGTGGAACTAAAGTCAATTGGCTCACAGAAAAAGCACAAAAAGATGTTGGATACTAAAATGGAGCTGTGTGGAAACTGAAGCTTCAGTGAAACATGAAAAAGACACAAAAATAAACTAGGCTTTTGAGTTTTGCAGGTTTAAATAGAATATATATACTGTATATATATTTTTTTTGTTCATTTCAAATTTAAAACACAAAAATATATATTTACAAAACCATATTAAGAAGAAAAAATAAAATGAAAGGAAGCAGAAGAAGAAAAAATCGTATATCTGCCCCTTTTTAAACAAAATCAATTCAAACAATCAATTTTAAACAATAATTATCCATGAACCAATTTTGTAACTTATTACAATTCACAAATATATGGTACTTATTATTTTCACCATTTATATATATTTTTTCAAGAGTTCACTCTTAATCATTCTCTTAAATATAAACACAGACTTAGCCTTTTTGACATTATTATCCAAACCATTCCAGACCTATACCCTGTATTAAAGTAGACCTACTCCTAAAACTTGTTCTATAATGTGGTTTAACAAAAATGTCAGTTCCTTAAGGCTATAACTGCTTTCCCTCTTTACAAAATGTTTTTGAATATTCAGAGGAAGTGTTTGATTCTGTGCTTTATACATTAGTAAAAGAATATTATATTCCACCAAATCAACTTCAGTAGTTTAATTTTAGAAAACAATATATTAGATGGATGACAGTAATGACAGTAATTGTTATGATGTTTATAGCTCTTTTCTGTAAGATAATAATATGCTTTGTTATAGTTCCACACTATATATGAGGCACTCTATGAACAAACAACATATTACCTGTTACAGATAGTTTTTTGAATTACCTCAGTTTAATAAACAGAGTTTAGTTAAATGATTTGATGAGCTAAGAGTTCAAATAAGGCTAAAAAACAGTCCCATGCCTCAAGTTGCACATGAGTGCTAATTCAAAAAACACATTTTGCATTATATGCATACATTTCTGTGATTATCTGTCAGCACAAAGAGCGACAACAGCAGCAAGCTAAATGTTTTAGATGGAAGATATTTTAAAAACATTTTAGAACTGACTCCAACTTTTTGAAACAGCTGATCAGAGCTGAGCTCAAGATTAAAGCAGATTGTTGCCGTCTCAACACAACTCTAGTCTTGGATATTTTATAACTGCTGACAAAAACACTATTAAAAAATCATTTACGGCACCACCAGTTTCTCATTACATGGGAATTTTTTGCAGAAAATGTATGAAATTCTTACAGGACGTGTTTAAAAAGTGCCACAATTAGCTTCTGCTGCTATTTGCACAAACACATAATGATAAAAAAAAAACTACATGTCCATGTATATAGCTGTGTAAAGAGCAATTTATGACATGCTAAAGTTTAATTAAATACGATAATTCTCAATCAGGTCATCTGGACAGTTTCTTTTTAGTAGAAACGTTTCACCCTGACTCCAGAGGGCTTCATCAGTCAGAGTAGTTCCAGCACACTGTTCCCCCACCAAGCCGTAAACAACTTAAGTGGACCAACCAGTTTGATGGAGCCAAGATGGTTTCTGGAGGCCGTCCTGTCCCTCGTCGACTCCTCCCTCTGGAGTGAGGGTGAAACGTTTCTACTAAAAAGAAACTGTCCAGATGACCTGATTGAGAATTATCAGATTTGATACCTGGATTACTGAGCATGAACTTTCTTGTTTTTTTGTTGTTGTTTTTTTTAATTATTTTTTACATTTTTGGGCTCTAGTGGCCTTTATTGTAGAGGGAGAGGGCGAAACGGGTAGAGAGAGGGAAGACACTGCAGAAACAGCTCGGCGGGTCTGGGACGCGAACCCACGACGCCTGCAGAGAGGCTCAGCCTCAATATGTGCCGTGCGCTTATCCCCCACAAGCGCCGGCACATGAACTTTCTTGTTTTATTAAATTGTTTTTGCATTAACCTCACCTGTTCAGATTAGCATCAGCTTTGGTCAGAATTAGACTATTTACCAAAACTAAGTTTTTTTTCCCCATGAACAGGCAAGACGTTAACTATGTGTGACCTGCACTGAAACCTATACATCTACAGCTGATTAACTTTTGGACAGTTTGATTCAAGATGGCTGCCACAAACATCTGACCTTAGATAAATACTGAAATGTCTAATTTGTCTTATAATATTTTTAAGGAGATTACATTTCTATAGATTAAGGAGCTTATTGCACGTCTGAAAACTCCTCTTTTTTCTTCACAGTCTCTCCTCACCAGTCTCCTCTTCTCTTCCTTCACCATCGCTGCCCTCCCACCCTCCAGCCAGGCCATGTCGACCCAGACCCCCACCTCCCGGGAAAAAGTCCACCTCTCGACCTCCCCTGCCTCCAACCGCCCCCACGTCTCTCCCTCCTGCTCCCCCGTGTCTTCCTCCTCCTCTTTCTCCTATCATCCTCTCTTCTCCTCATCCTGAATCTTCCGTCCCCTTTGATCCTACTACTCCTCCCACATCCCCACTTTCCTCCTCACCCTCTCTCCAGTCTCACCCGGTCATGCCTCCATCGTCACCGGCACCTCCGATGCTGACCTCTGCAGAGAAACTGGCTGGAAGCGTTTCTGTGTGGCGACCTGAAGGACTCAGCCGAGACAAGAGTGTCTGCATTCTGCAGAAGGAGACGGCAGGAGTAAGACTTTATCATCGTTTTCAAATAAAAAATAAAGAAATGACTCCGATCAGCTGTTTTTACCTGTGACTCATCAATAACTGCTGATATTTCCAGGCGTTCCTGGTCCAAAACACAGAAGATAAAGTCGTGATGCTTTCAGTCCGACTGCCTGATGAACAGGGAGCGCCACGTGTCGACGATCTGACGATCAAACAACACAAAACATGTACGTGTTCACAACAAGCATCTTCATGTGGATACAGGGGGTCCCCGACTTACAAGCGCTCTTACTTACGAGGTTCCGGACTTACGAGCTCACTAACGAACAGTAAATTTGTTAAGAACATACAGAAAATACAGCACTTTTATGTGTTTTTAGATGAAAGTGTGTTAGCTAACCATTTGGAAACAAGTTTCTGAGCATGTTCATGAACTAGTATGAACGTTTGTGATGAAAAACGAGTGTTCGTAGTAGCGCTAGCATAAATTTTCCGACTTACGACCGAAAATCCGGACTTACGACGTACGTTATTTTCGTCTTACGAGACAGTCGTAGTAACAAAACTCGCTCGTAAGTCGGGGACCCCCTGTATTTATCACAAACATCTATTAGTGCTTCACTTTGAAACTGTTTTTGTTCTCAGTTGTTCACTTGGAGGGATCCTCTCTGGTTTTTGATGACATTTTTAAATTGATCTCCTTCTACTGTGTCAGCAGGTACAACACACACACACATAACTCTTTAAGTGCAACTCTTTGTGCAAACATGTTGCGCAGTGTGGCATTAGATTTGAAACTGTTACTATCAGACAGAATTTGTTTCCATGCATAATTTTAATTGCGACCAAATACAGGTAGTCCCCGACTTACGAGCGCATCGACATACGAGGTTCCGGACTTACGAGCTGACTAACGAACAGTAAAGTTGTACAGAACATACAGAAAATACAGCACTGGTATGTGTTTTTAGATGAAAGTGTGTTAGCTAACAGTTTGTAAACAAGTTTCTGAGCATGTTTATGAACTAGTATGTACGTTTGTGTTGAAAAACGAGTGTTCGTAGTAGCGCTAGCATAAATTTTCCGACTTACGACCGAAAATCCGGACTTACGAGCGACACGTGTTTCGTGTTCCGACATACGAGATTTCGTGTTACGAGCACCTCGTAGTAACGGAACTCGCTCGTAAGTAGGGGACTACCTGTAGTTTGACCAAGAGAAACTAGAAGTTTAGCTTCAAAGAACTGCTAGCTGAAAACTTGGCATGTCTCAAGCGCTTTTAGTAGCACACCCCTACAATTTTGTAGTAAGAGTACAAAAAGAAAGTGTCTGAAAGTTACATCGCTGGATGATTAACAGAATATGAACGTTTATAATAAACGGAGGGGAGTCCTAAAGACAAGAATCATCATCCTTCAGCTAATCATCTGCTGTATGTCCCATTTTCTGCTATTTGTTGGTGCAAAAATGCAAATCAATGTCTAACTGTGCCATCAAAAAATTAAAAAAACTCAACTACATCATTTAATAAAGTCCAGTTCTGTCAAATTACAATCATTATCTGATTTAAAAAATATATATAAATAAATCTCCCATACAGAGACATCCTCGCCGTCTCTTTGAGGTTACCCCAGGCCATCACCATGGCAGCAAAGATGGAGGAGTTGGAGGCCATCTCCGCTTTGGGTGCAGGTAAATAAACTTGCATCTTCCACAACACCATCCGTTATAAGACCGCACAACCATGACCAGCTGTAAATGGAGCATTAGATGGAAACGTTCAGATCTGGATGAACACTTTGTTCGGAGTGTTTCGTTGCGTGCATGACTAGTTACTGGCACAAAACCAAGATCTGTTGATGTTCCTGAGTGAAGCATCACATTAGCATTCAATAATCAGAATCAAAGCAGGTGACGCAAGCTGTTCTTAGGAAATACCTAAATAAAAATAAAATCACACTGAGCTTTAACCTCATTCAAGTGATTTGGTTGACAAACAGTTTATGCAGCCTGTGCTGTATAAAAAAACATGAACTCAATCACATACAAAGGTGATTAAACTCTAAGATTTGACTACTTGGATACAAAAAAAGTATTGGTTCTTCCCGTCTTAAATGCAACATTAATTGAGCAACAATACTTTTAATAAATAAATATAAACTTTATTGTCATTCATACAGTGCACCATGCAAAACTGAACAATTTTTTGTTTCATTTCTCCACAGCTGTATAAGAGTATACATAATTTACATGAATTTTATAGACTTTGGTGTTTAGAAATGTCTGTGGCTGTGTGTGTTTTTGCTATTTTGATGACTTCATTAGTGGCCCGAGTTCAGCAGTGTTCACGTGCTGTGCTTGGTTTTCTCCACACATGCTGCTATGCATTATGGGTAAACATCATTTTGGTCTCATCGTGTTCAAATGAAGCTTTGTTTCTGCCATGTTGATTTTTCACATTTGGTCTTCCTGTCGTGACCTTTGACCCTGCTAAATAAGGCTTGAGATGGAGCTCTTTTTGTGTCATTTCTTTGACCTTGGGATACATTTGTGGGAATTTCTCAGAAACTGCTTTTGCATTTTGGTTCAAGTTTTGATAAATAATTGTGTTGTCTAATGTTCTAATGGCGATAAGAACTAGATAATGCTTCGTTGCAAACAATAAAAAAAAACTAACAATATTCAAAGGTAATCATCTCAGCATCATGAAGACAGGTCAAATATTATTATTATATTGTAAAAAAAAAACTGAATTCAAGCAGTTTGTTTTCTCATATAATATAAACAGTTGATATGGCCCTAATAAAAAAAAACTCTTAAATGTAAAATAAATAAATAAAACAAAGCAAACTATTGCCAACTACTTTGTGTTTGTTTACCTTTGGACGTAGTGTGCTTTGTTTACATTGAGTGTGGACCAGCATTTCAGAATTGCACATGGAAAACTGCTGGAGTAAACATTTCATCTGCAACGTGTGATAAAGTTCAGGATAAACTTATTTTATTTCATAGTTTGAGATTTGTCTCTTTAACATTAAAATTCTTTCATATTTTTGTAAACTGACACAATGAGAAGAAGTATCGTATTTTTCGGACTATAGGTCACACCCGAGTATAGGTCGCATTGTCCAATTATTGCTAGCCTGGTTAAACCAGACCCTTGTCCTTCACTTCGCTTCATACTAGGGTCTGGACTTTAGAGAACCGATTCTTGCTGGAGGCATGGCCTCTGCTGAGGAACAAAACCATTGGATCTTAGAAAAATTTTGAACAGGGAAAAGCATTCTGCTCCCTCCCCCTCAGAGCCATATATGGCTGCTCCCCCGTGGTCTGTTGAACTTGACATCTGCTCCGCCTCCTGCTGCATTTTCTCTCGCTGCAGCTGCATATTCTGTGTTTATATGTTAATAAAACATTCTAAAAAAATAAAATAAAACCATGGAGCGCTGGTCCAGCACACCAGAAGACCAGAAAATCTGCAGGGACTCGGGCAGCAACGTAAAACCCGAGTTTAATTATCTCGTGACAACCTGAGGCATTTCCTCATTCATTTGCACTCAGCGGAGGGAGAGGAGGAGGAGGGAGCGATCACTTGACTTTTGGCAAAAAAACAAAAGAAAACTCCAGATAAGGGATTAAGAAGGGGAATTTAATACATTTGTGTCACATATAAAACAGTCCTGCATCGCTTTGCATCGCTTTGAATGAGAACATGCGAATGCTCGCTGGCTGCGCGCTGGAACAGGTGGGGGCGTGGGTTAGGGGCCAAAAACTCCGCCCCTTCTGTTCTCTGATTGGTCCGGTCAAAAATCTACCGGAGAAATCCTTGTCTATGGGAGAAGTCCCAGACCCAGCAGTGAAGGGAAATGAGAATTGAGCGGAGCTGCGTAGGAATGGCGAGGGCCAGGCTAAATTATTGCCAAAGAATTGGAAAAATCCATTATAGGTCGCACCTACGTCAAAATGTGGACCGTGTTTAGCTCTGCTGCAAATGTCTTCCACAGGAGCGCACAGCAAGGCTTTTAAGAAGATTAACACTTAAAAACAATTATTTGTTTGATAAAAATTATAGCAAATATGTGTCTGAGCTGAACTTTTCTTTAATAAATGAATAATTTTAGCAGGATAAACACCTAAAAAATATATATTTGTTAGCTGACATTATTGTAAGAGTGTGTCTCAGTTTAATTTTTGTTAATAAATGATTACAAATTAGCTTATTTTATAAAAAGCCATATATAGGTCGCACCTGACTATAGGTCGCAGGCCATGAAAAAATGATAAAAAGCCGTGACCTATAGTCCGGCAAATATGGTAAAATGCACGTCCAAATTGTTTTATCTTTTTTAAACTATGTGTTTGCTGCAGATTTCTGGATGTCTGATCTGAACCAGAAGAACCAGTACCTCCTGGTTCCCCCCAGCATGTACATTTACGTAAACCCCGTCCCTGTGGAGGAGCAGCCGAACCCGTCCTCCTCCAGCTGTGACCCCGTCCACAGCGAAAGCATCACCTTCCCCCTGCAGAATGGAGAAACCTCCAAAAAACCAAGCCCGCAGGTCAAAGGTCAAACTCCAACCAGCCAGGATGTTTCATACAAGCGCCCCCCTCCACCTCGACCCCCCAGCCTGGGTTCAGGTACCGGCATGGGCCTCCTCTTCTCCTCTCCTCAAGCCCCGACACCTCCTGAATCTGAGCAAAAAGAGGAGGAAAGTGAGAAAGAAGACAGGAAGGCAACATCACCTCCTCCATCGAGGCCTCCTGTTCCCCTCCTGACCCGAGCTGCTCCACCGCTGCCTCCTGCTCCTGTACACCGCACCTCCTCCTCGTCAAGGAAAGGCTCAGTCAAAGAGAGGACGGGGGCAGACAATGGAGAGAATCTTGCAAAGGGAAAGGAAAAGGAGGGAGAGAAAGATGCAGAGAAAGAAGGAGCAGGTCTGCAGGGTGAGGAGGTTGAGCAGGAGGCCAGGAGAGACGAGGAGGACCTGAAGACGGTGAAGGAGGACACAATAAAGTCGACAAAGAAACCATCTCGTCCTGTTCCTCCCCCCAGAACTAAACCACCCGTCACAAATCCACCTGTGAGCTCCAGCCAGGGAGGAGGAGGATCAGCCAATCAGAGCACAGGGATGAAACCTCCTCCTCCTCCTCCTCCATCATCCCCGGCGCCACGCCCTGATGTGTCGCTGTACTCACCGCAGGGCGGAGCCGCTCTGGGGGCTGACCTGGACTCCTGCTCCACCAGCAGCACCGAGGAGGAGGGAGAGACCAATCAGGAGCAAGATACAAACCACAGGTGTGTGCTCAGGTGACGCTGTTATATAAACAAAGAAATAAAAAATATGCCAACAAATATATATTTATGTTAATAGTGCTTCCAAAATGACCAGCATCAGGTATAAAACTCCCTGTTTGTGACAAAAACCCAAAGTCTGATTTTATTTTTTACAACTTTCATTTTAACAATTTTTCAGTAGAGTAACATCCATTTGCTGTGACATCATCAACTTTCAAACATAAAAAGCACCCATTTTAAGTTTTATCTTTGTTATATAAATTACTGTAGTTTGATTAGCTCATCAAGTCAGCAGCTATAGTTGTTTGTCATGCTCAAACTATGTTTTGGGAATCACTCTCAGCTACTACCACACCGAATCTTACACAGTAAAAAAAAAATCCATAAAAAAACGGAAAATGTCCTGGTAATTTTCTGCCAGTACATTCTCCGATTTTTACAGATATTTCCGTAAACCCTAAAACGGATTTTTCCCGTAATTTAACAGTTTTTTTAATGTATAATTTACATAAATTTCTGTTAATCTAGGGTGCCAGGTAAATGGAGTCCTCTTTCGTGCTTCTTCTCAAAGGTTCTTGTTCCCAGGGTGCTTTGCGCGGAAAAATAATGGAGAAACCCCTGTAAAAAATGATAATGGAAAATTCCTTCACACTTCCACAGTACATTTACCTGTTTTTTTTACAGATTTTTTTTACAGTGTTGCTCAATATTTGTAAAACTGATGGAGTTATGGCCTTTTTTATTTATTTATTAATGTTGATTTACTCAGGCAGCCATCTTAAATTGGACTGACCTCAAAAGTTAATCATAAACGAGCCATAATGTGTAATCACAAAGGTTTATCACTCTTCCTTGTTTTATGGCTTGAAACTACTTTGAGAGATTAAAAAAATCATAAATTATTGATCAGATTCCGCTCATTCTCAATCAGTTCATCTGGACAGTTTCTTTTTAGCAGAAACGTTTCACCCTCACTCCAGAGGGCTTCCTCAGTCAGAGTAGTCCAAAGCACACTGAAGTTAACCCACCAAGTAAGCAACTTATGTGGACCAACCAGTTTGCTGTAGCCAAGATGGTTTCTGGGGGCGTGTCCCTCGTCGACTCCTCCCAGGCAGGCAGACATGTCCAAAGTGGTTCAAGACAAGAAAGTTAATTCTCAATAGTCCAGGTATCAAATCCGCTCATTCTCAATCAGTTCATCTGCTAAAAAGAAACTGTCCAGATGAACTGATTGAGAATGAGCGGATTTGATACCTGGACTATTGAGAATTAACTTTCTTGTATTGATCAGATTTGTTCACTTTAACGCTCGAGGCTTGCTCTGCTGCATCTAAATGTAAGTTTAAAAACATATACTGTACCGATTTTCATACTTTCGCTGAAACTACGGCAAACTCACTGAACTGTTTATGAAACTAAAGATTTGCATGTTTCGGACATGAACTCACCTTTTTCTCACTTTATATTTTTCACGTCAATATAATCTTTACGTGTCTTATTAGACTTCAGCAGATTCTCGTCAGCCTCAAGAAAACTTCCACATTTGAGCTCAAGCTTCCTGTACGTAGAAAAGCAAGTTCCTCTTCATAAGATGCAATTATATTTCCTCTGACGTCACTAAACTATTTAAACTGTCAGCTTGTTTCATGCTGTTCCATGTAAAGTTAAACTCCCAAATCATGCTGTAGTTTTAACACACAATGGAGAGTTTCTTTTTTTTTAATTTTGCTTTTTCAATAATGCTGAAATCTTTATTTTATTTTTATATTTTGTAAATAAAGCTAAGCTTGCAAAGAAAAGTGGACTATTTAAAAAAAAATTAAGTGATAGTTCTGACGTCAAACCCATTAAAAAACTTTGATTTAAAGATAAATTGGAAAAGAAATGCTGTTTTAGTTAGATGCTAGACAGTGTCTAAAGACTCATTTTAAATTAATTAATCATGGCAAAAGGCCATATTTTTTATGTTTTAGTTGTTTTGCACTCATTCTGACTCATTGTACCAGCACGGGTCACATTTATTAGTTTGATTTTAATGCTTTGTATGGATGGACGTCTGAACTGAAGCCGGTTCTGTTGATCCAGAGGGACTTGTTTGTTTGAAAGATCTACTGGTAGGTTTATCGCTGCAGATTAGTGATTACCAAAGTTGGGTTTAGAGCCCCTCTGACTGATCCTCACAAAAATGGGGGATTATTTTTTAGTGATCTGAATTTATAATGAACAAAACATATTAATCAGCATTTTTTTTTCACTACCGATTTGTAAAAGAACCTGGAGATGGAATTTTTGGTCTGATCAAGGCATGTTTTAAAGCACCTGAATGGTTTGATACATCAGATGCATAGGCGTAAAT
>JBBPBX010033181.1:10799-33417 GCA_038048925.1 Garcialebias charrua | reverse complement strand
TGTTAAAGGTATTGTGACATGATTTTATAAATTTGAATATTTGTCAGAACATATATATCTTATATCATTGAGCTCTGTTCGTTTTTGCAAAATAAATTATAAATATATTAAATTTTTATTCCAAGTTATGGTAGTTTTTTTCTCTGGGATACGCCCCTAAAAATCTGCGCATTTCCGCAAAAACTTCATTGTGACGTGCCTACGTGACTACGGGAAGGCACGCTCCAACGTGCATTTAAATAATAATGGGGAGCATGTCCGATTGCGTCTGAGATATATCATTTTAAGACAGTAAATCATCCAAAACTCTCATTAATGAACCCTCCCTGAATAAAAAGAAACTACAGATGTTACCTGATCGCGCAGACATAATTTAAAAATACATTATTAGCAACGTGTTTGCTCCGGGCTCTCGGCTAATGTTTCTTAGCAGCCATCTTGGCAAACAGAGTCCCTGACACCGGTCACGTCTGAGATATATCATTTTAAGACAGTAAATCTTCCAAAACTCTCATTAATAAACACTCCCCGAATACAAAGAAAACAACAGATGTTACCTGATTGCGCTGACATAATTTAAAAATACATAAATAGCAACGTGGCCTGTACTGTATCTCGGCTAGTGTGTTAGCTGCTACCTCGGCTTTTTATTACCGGTTGCGTCAGCGATATATCATTTTAAGACAGTAAATCATCCAAAACTCTCATTAATATCCCTCCCCGAATAAAAAGAAAACAACAGATGTTACCCGATTGCGCTGACATAATTTAAAAATGCATAAATAGCAACGTGGCCTGTACTGTATCTCGGCTAGTGTGTTAGCTGCTACCTCGGCTTTTTATTACCGGTTGCGTCAGCGATATATCATTTTAAGACAGTAAATCATCCAAAACTCTCATTAATATCCCTCCCCGAATAAAAAGAAAACAACAGATGTTACCCGATTGCGCTGACATAATTTAAAAATGCATAAATAGCAACGTGGCCTGTACTGTATCTCGGCTAGTGTGTTAGCTGCTACCTCGGCTTTTTATTACCGGTTGCGTCAGCGATATATCATTTTAAGACAGTAAATCATCCAAAACTCTCATTAATATCCCTCCCCGAATAAAAAGAAAACAACAGATGTTACCCGATTGCGCTGACATAATTTAAAAATGCATAAATAGCAACGTGGCCTGTACTGTATCTCGGCTAGTGTGTTAGCTGCTACCTCGGCTTTTTATTACCGGTTGCGTCAGCGATATATCATTTTAAGACAGTAAATCATCCAAAACTCTCATTAATATCCCTCCCCGAATAAAAAGAAACTACAGATGCAGACATAATTTAAAAATACATTATTAGAAAAGTGTGTGTGCTACTGATTCGGCTAGCTTGTTAGCAGCGAACATAAATAATCTGCCGTGATAATTGGCTTCATACACTCACAGTGTATAAAGTAAAACAACATGAACTCACGTAAAATATATAGTTTAGAATCTAAAACACTACACACCTCCGATTATGTTTACACAAAGACTTACTCATCTCCTGGACAGTCTTCCGATGGTCCCTGCGTTGTTTGCATGGTAGCTCCTGTGGGACTTTCTTCTGTAGATTTTCTTTTAAAAATAGTAGGAATAGCATCCGGTTTTAAAAGTCTTCTGAATCTTACTGGTAATCCTAAAGATTCTTGTAAACCAGGTCTTTCCAGATAACAATCGGCAGTAAAATGGTCGCTGCAGACATACGAGTAGGAACCCACCGGTCCTTGTCTGGTCCATTCTGATTCTTGTCGAAGTTTCTCATCTTTTGGAAATTTGTGAAGAATCACTTGTTCACTGCTGATATTAGAACACACAAATGCGCTACAACGTGACGGCATTTTTCAAGTTACACAAAAAAAAGAGCCGATCTTTCAGGAAATGAATTCTATGGCAAGCAGTTAACACACAAAACAAACGGGCAAGGCTCTGCCTTCTGCCCGTTGTGACGTTGATGACTGGCGACGACGACTGGTGATGACGTATTGCGGAAATGCGCGGAATTTTAGGGGTGTATCCCAGCAAGTACCAGAGAAAAACATTACCATAATTTAGAATAAAAATTTTACATATTTATAATTTATTATGCAAAAACGACCAGAGCTCAATGATATAAGATATATATGTTCTGACAAATATTCAAATTTACAAAATCATGTCACAATACCTTTAAGACCAAATTATAACGCTGCTTATGTTTAAACAGATGCAACATAAAAGTAACACAAATGTGAGGTCTTTTGTAAAATGATTTAGCTTCTGCTGGTGGATTCCACCCCCAAGAGCTGTGCACACTGCCCGGGTGTGTTTTTAAACTGCAAGTTTTTCTAGTTTTTATTTTATTTGCATAAGCCTTTTGGACCCCGTTTTATGATAAGAATATAAACAAATGTTTTAAAATAAGATTTTGTACACCACAGATGCACCTACAAAAACTTTTACACTTCCAGATTTCATGATCAGTTGTTGTAATTGTGTGAACGTTCATGAAGCACTCACACTTGTGATCCATTTCACTTCCACACATTTGTCTACGTCTTTCTCGTTCCACAAGGGCTATTTCAACAGATCATAAATCAAAACGTTCAGCGCTTGCAGGACAATTCTGTTATCGTTTTTGGTATTGGTGCAACTTTAGCTTTTTGAAATACATGTATTTAGCTTTTTTTGTGCCACTTTTTCCCCTCATAGAAAATTAATTGAACTCATTTGACCCATTTAATATCTATTTACAATCTTTTACTGCTCCTTTCACTTTTTGTTCTGGTTCAGCTTCTTTCATCTTCCTTATGCAAATTTAAACGTTTGCAGATGTTTTCTGCTCCTTTCAGATTCTTTCTGCTAAATACAACATTGTTGTGCTTCTTCTAACTTCTTTCCACTAATTTCAGCTTGTTGTTCTCCTTTCAGCTTATTTCTGCAGGTTTCAGCTTTTCAGCTACTGTTTTGCCGTTTTTATGTTAATTTTAGCTTTTTCAGCTAATTCCACATTATTCTCACACATTTGAACTGATTTAAGTCTAATTCAGCAAAAAATGTACTCTCTCCACTTCCTTCTGGTAATTTAAGCTTCGTTCTGCTTTTTAGGTACCGTATTTTTGAGCTGTTTTTAGCAACTTTTAGTTTTTATTATTGTTATTATTATTTATTTTCTTTTCAGGTAATTTCCATTCTGCTTCTTTAAGCCTATCTGGGAGAACAAGCACTCTTTCTGCTTTCTTCTGCTAATTTAAGCTTGTTCTAACTTTTCAGCTACCTTTTAACATTTTTTTTAGCTAATTTCAGCTACGGTGATTTCAGCCCTTTTCTGATTAATTCAAAATTTTTGTGATGATTTTTCCTACTTTCAGCCTAATTAACTTATTTGTGCTAATTTTAACTTGTTATGCTCCTTTCAGATTATTTTTGCTATTTTCAGTAATTTCAGGTATATTTAGCTGTTTTTATGCTAATTAAATTTTTCATCTAATTCAACTTTTTAAAAATATTTTTATCTAATTTAAGCTCTTTCTGCTTCCTTCAGGTAGTTTAAACTTCTTTCTGCTTTTTCAGCTTTAGAGTTGTATTTTTTTTCTTTTCTAATTTACTAATTGCTGTGCTAGTTTCTGCCTGTTTAAAGCTAATTCAGCAAATATGTGTTATTTCTGCTTTCTTCTGGTAATACAGTCTTGTTCTTCCTTTTCAATAATCATTTATACTGCATTTTCACAGGAAATGCAATTCCTCTAGTATTTGTTCGTCTTGTAAAACTTGTATTTTCCTGACTGCTTTGCTCACTTGGTTTCACTTGTTACAATGAAAAGATGAAGCTAAAAACAGAAAGAATAAAAAAGAGGCTAAAAACAGAACAAATTTTAAAAAGAAGCTAAAAACAGAACAAATTAAAAAGAAGAAGATAAAAACAGAAATAATAAAAAAAGAAGATAAAACCAGAAAGAGTAAAATGGCTCACTGTTTAGCCAGAAACAGGTCACTCTAAAACTGTCACTGTGGAAACAAGCTGGTAAATTTTAGCCTTTGAACTTTACTAATAACATTTAAGTAACAATTCACACTTTGGGTGGATTAAAACTGTGTTTATACAGTAAATGTACCTAAATGTAAAAAGTAAATCATACATAAATAAGTTACTGTAGTTTATTTTCTAACAAATTTTAAACCCTTAATTTCTCAAAGTTAAACTTGAACTACTTTAAAAAATACAGTATTACACTAGACAAATCCTTAGCTAATATTTATAAATGTTGTCAAGTCTTGACTATTTTTTCATCATTTTTAGTTAAAAACATTAAATTAAAATGTAACTTTTTTGTACTTGGTAGTATAGCTTTGCTAATTAAATTCAAACTAATTAAAAATTAGTCAAATTATGACGATGGAAATATTTACACTAACAATTATTACAGCCAGGATTTTTCCTTTTAAACTTCTGTCAAAATAGTTAAGTAACAAAGAATTGACAAATATATTGTTTTTACAAGAAAACTAAAATAAATCCCAAGGCATGATTTGTGATCAATGAAAAATCTCAACTAATGCAAAGCTATAGGTGGCAACATGTGAGTCGCACCTCATCATCAGATGTAAATAAAATAAGAAATTATTACACAATTACCATCTACAGTATGTGTCTTATTACAGTTTTTAACTTGAACTTTTATGAAGTTATCTGATTCTTAACAAATACAAATAAGACTTTTGGTGTTTATTAATAGTTTATGAACCAATTCAATATGTCTTTTTACAGTGTAACTCTTCTGATGGTTGTCAATTGATTAGTAAGCATTTATATCTTAATATAAATATAATATGAACTACTTTGTGAATGTAATTCTAACTGAACTTTTCCCAGGATTTATAAGTGGAACAATAATAATCTGTCGTTTCAGAAAGCTTTCTAAAAACCTTAGTTTTATCTATTCATTCATTTTTCATCTGTTCCAACACAAACGATAAACCTGCTATTTAAAAATGTTCCCATTATGTTGAGTCGACACATCAAGTTGCAGCTTTCAACAGTGATTCTCAGAACTTTCAACATCTTTTAGTTGGTTTGAATACGTGTTATGTGTTACAGATGGACTTTTGTCTCAGGAAACATGCTTTATTTTTGTATTTTTTTTTAAAGAATGCTGAAAAGCCACAGCCAAGGCTGAAGCAGGTCGAGACAGCAAACAGGTCCGTCACTCGTCTGATCAAGTTAGATTAGGTTCAGCTCTCAGCAAACACTTTATATTTAACCTTGAGGGAGATTTCAACTAATTGGAAAACAGTCTCTGCCTGAGTGCTCACACCTTATGGCGTGTAGTTATCATGGCTTATCTGCAAACTATATCATAATCCTGCACGACACGCCAAGTTGGGTTTCATTTGAATCTGATTACTTTCAACTCTCAGGAAAAAAGGCAAAGTATTTGAATTGCATGAACAATATGGCAAGTCATATTACACGCTCTTTAGAGGTAATTTTACATAATTTCCCATTCGTTTCGAAATAATGAATAGACAATAGGGCTGCATAATTGTGAGAATTTACAATTCAGAGGCCCACGTCGTGTAATCACCACGCATAATGCAAAGAGCTGAGCGCATAGGTCAGAGGTGGCGGTGGCACGAGAAGCAACTCAAGTTGTCAAACAAATGATGCATTTATCTCCACAAGTCTATTTGACGTGGCACTGTCTGTGCGAAAGATTAAAAAATGTGGAAGCATGTAATTTAATTAGCTTTATAACTCATAATTTAGACTCTTTCAGTGGCGTCTGCTCGTTCAGGAAAACCCACCGGCGCATAAAGACTCCTAAAAATCGGTTATTACATTGTTGGCCGGTGAAAGCTACACCTGTATGAAGTGGATCTTTTCTGCCCCTCTAACATCCTGTGGCCTCACGCCTCGGTTTGTGCATATAAATGACATTCCAGAGTGCGTATGGATGGCTCTCGTTCATACACGATGAGGTCTCTCGTTTCAAAGGCATGCTAATGCGTCTTTTGCTGCTCTCAGCGGCTCTTTTAACTGCCAGAGCAACGGTGAAGGAGATGATTGGGACTCTTCAGCCACCTTCGCCTCCTGAATAATCACATGTTTCTAACGACACGTGCAGATCCCCCCCCAAAAAAAGAAGAAGATTTTAAGGGCCAGTTTACACGGCGCGTATTTTGAGTGTAACCGCTACTTTTTCTTTGCGACTTTGCTTATCGCCTACACGACGCTGCTGGCCCCCCTCGATGACACCGATACTTTTCTGACCCTGCTCTCAAGGTGGAAGTTTTTCGCTGACCCCCCGCTGATAATGTAAACATCTCCCGTGGAGCTTTTGTGTCAACCACATGCGCGCAGCCCGCATGCGCGTGGACAGTCTGACATTTCACGTGTCACGTTGCAAAATATAACAGTTTAACAATAATAAACAGTATTTATGTTGGCGTGGGAGATGTAAATTTATCTGAACTACAGTATCTATCTGGACTCGTTACATTTTTTAAACAGTGCGTAACGTGCTGTGAAAATGAAGACACCAGGTTTATTTTTTATTTATTTATTTATTCAGCACCAAAGTTTAAACACAAACACTGAGAATTAAACTGAACACACTATTAAAACACGTGAACTGAACTGTAACTACGACTCTTGCTGTGTGTTCATCTGGACCCATCAGAACCGCCGAACCGTCTGCCTGCTGGAACGACAGCTTCTCCACCTGGCAGAAATAAATAAATAAATAAATAAAAACTCAGTTGTTGTGTGATCAAAGTAAACACAAGCAAACATTATATTAAGAACGTTGATTTACCTGCTGTAAGTCAGCTGTATCACGGAGTAAAGTCCGGTTCTGGTCCACAGTCCACTCAGCGGTTCTGGTTCTGGTCCACAGTCTCAGCGTCTAGTGTGCAGCTTGTTAGATGAAGCGGGTCCCACTGACTCAAATCTGTTGACTCTTGTCCAAATTCCAGCTTTAACTTGTTGTTAACTTGTTGACAACAACTTGTAGTTAGCTGATTTTAGCCAGAGAGGAAAACAAGACGAGGCAGCTGGTCTGTTTACCTCAGGCAGCGCATGCGTAGTAGTGAAGGTTCCAAAAATCACAGCGCCATCTAAAGGCCCAGCATGGTAACTACAGTGAAATCATGAGGACGGGGGGTTGGAGGGGGAGAGAGTCGTATCCACAGAATTCGACAGTGTCAACGCAAAACTTTTCACCTAATTAACATACCCAAAACTTCCGTTTCCCCCACACAGTGTCCGTGTAAACAGGGCCTAAAATGTAGAGACGTGGTTTACAACTTGTAGTAAGTGAGAAATGATTTCAGGCTTTAGTATGTTATTAAGAGGAAGCGTCACTCCTTTTCAGCTCACCAGATCCGTGCTTTCTAAAGAGACAAGTTTCACTTTTTTCACCATTTTGTTTGGGATTCTTGTGTTGCAACGCTAAGAAGTTCGGTATTTGGGTTTAGCTTCACCCTTGAGCTATTAATTAATGCTTCGGTACAAACAGCCGATGGATTCGGCCATGAATATTCAAACGTAGCTCTCGCATTTGATTTCCTATGCAGTGTTCTAACACTGAGCATGCAGCCATGGAGGCCTCAAAGCCACGAGGCTCTGCATCATATCTGTTCCAGTGCAAACAATAAACCTGCAGTTTATACTTTTTTATAACAAGGTGAGACTTAACAACCTCATCCTCAAATGTCACAATTATTTTAAATAGTCGTGCTTTTTAAATTTTCCTCCCACGCCTTCTCAAGTCAAAGCTCAAGTGTTTTCAATTAAATTTTTTTTTTTTTACATTAAAGTCAGCAAATGATGAACAGGTTTTAAATAGTGACTGGTCCGTTAGGATAAAGAAGGCAAAAAATGTACCTTCTTTATGGAAATAGTGTAAAGTAAAAATAAAAGTTGATGGAATATTTTTTAAGTGCAATTATCTTTTCTTCATCAAATTACACTGACAGATTTACTCTTATTTTAAAAAGTTACAAATATTATTGTAGAATTCAATACAATCTTTTTAAACATTTTGAACAGAAACTAAGAATTATAGTCATTTTCTCAATTAATGTAAACAGATTTTAGCTTCAGAATCTTAAGACATTACAATAATAATGTTTATTAATGTAATTTTTCAGGAGATGGGAGTTTACTGTCATATTTCAGTAGTAAAAGAAAAAAAAACTGTTTATCATAATTAATCTCAATTTAATATACAATTCTGATGTTACATTTTGTTTACTCCTCGTGTTGCTCTTCATGTGTATTCATAAAAGTCACTTTGTATGTAACCTCATCAACATTTATGAAAATGATGCATTGAAATCATGGTGGCGCTAACAGGGCCCGATTATTAACAGCTGAACTACATCGGAGCAGAAACCAGTTGAAGGTGAAGTGAACTGGACGCATAGAGGCTCAGGTTTCACGAGGTGGAGGTGTCGTTGTTTAGAGGAAGTAAAACTGCAGAAAAGTTTTAAAACTCTTGCATGAGGCGCCTTAAAACCCACAAAGAAAAACAAGTTTGAATGAAAAGTAATCCGAAACCGATCAAAATGTCAAGCATTAATTTATCTGCAAAATTAAGAAACTTACCAATTCAGAAAAATACATTGCAGCACAGAATTCCAACTTAAAACCCCATTAAACATAAAAAAAACAATAAAAGGCATGTCCATCAGGCGTGAAATGAGCATAGCAGATTCCCATAGGCTTTTCAAAACAACTTCACTTTAAAACAAAATCCATATTTTGTGCAGAAGTTTTAAATCCATGTGAGGAACCATTCTGTGACTTCTCTGCAGCGTAAAGTCTCCACATGTGTCCTGATCCCCTGGCTGCTGCTGATCTTTTATACGGGGTTTAAACTTGCTAAATTATACCTTTGACCTCAAGTGAGGCTGGCACTCATTGAAAGTAAAATCCTGTTTGGTTTTGCAATGGTAAAAGTAGACTTTGTATTAATGGAAGTATAATATTTGTGGCTTGGGTGGTGCAGGAAGGAGAAAGCAGTGAATAATGTATCTCAATGCAGATGATATGTTCATATATTCATTTATTAATTTATACGTTTGAATTGCCATTTAGCTTGGCTTTATACTTGCCATTATTTAAAACATCTATTGTTTTATGCTCTGTAGTTAAATACAGTTATTTTAACCACTTTTTAAAGACAAAAGTGCAATTTTGTTCCCTTCTATTTTCTCTGTTTCATATTCATGTTGATGCAAAGCCTCCTGCCTTCCCCTCTCTTGTTCATTTCTAGAGATATGCCGAGAGAAGCTGGATAAACACAACACAAAGTTCTGCAAAGTTTCCAAAGTTCAGAGGAAATGTCAGCCGGGAAGGTACCGGACTGGAGGCAGCGGGAGCCAGAGGGAGCATACGGGGGCTGAAAATGTTACCGACGATAAATAAACATTATTTAAAAGATCTGTCAGCTCCTGTTAGAGCAAAGCCGTGCTTCGTTTGTTCCGATGCTCTGAGGGGATGAGGAATATTTAATCACTCCTCTGAATGACATGAATAATCACAAAAAACATTTTCTGNACACACACACACACATTTTAACTTGGACACTGATGCTTGATATTTACATACAAATGATTAGAATTTGTTTTGCATTAAAATAAGTAAAGTTCAAATGTTACATTTTCTTCCTAAATAATACAGGAAGCAAAAAAATTAAATTCAGTTCAGCTGCAACTTCCAATATTTAAATAAATTACAGACAAGACAAACAATGAGCCAAAAGTCTAGCGTTTCTCAGATACCTGATAAATAACAGTAAAATAAATTGCATCTTCTATCACATTGATAGCATATACCATTGCTTGAATGGTAAAAACACACCTCTTCATTTATTCAGCAAGCACCTAATATATACATGAAAATACAGGCTTCAGTTGACCTTTACAGTTGTTTTTATGGCAAACCGGACATCAAATCATCATCTTTGAATCAGAAAGTTTGTCATGATCCCAGTTTGTATTCAAACTGTCAAAACTGTATAAAACTAACATGAAGACATCTCAAACATAAACTAAACTATAAAAAAGAAACCCAACCAGGAAACAGTAAACAACATTAAACAATAAACTATGCCGAGTCTCTCAAGTATTATTACTAAAGTACACAGCTTTAATTAAGGGGATGTAGTGTGTAAATTTATCATTCATAATAGTATTACAATTTTTTTCAATTTGTTTTGTCATCATTTTAAAAACAGTCTCCTTTTTTTTTCAAAACACTTCATAAGATTAGTACAATCCCACACACAATTGGCAGAAAATGTCAGATCCTTTGCAAAATTAAAATAAAAACATAAATAAATCTAAACACCATCTCTTTCCCCGATGAATCTGGCTATAAGATTTAATCAACATCACAGGACATATCCTCACATGTGCCATATGCAAGGCATGATGGGAAGAGTTTGTCAAATCCATTCCTGCACAGCTGATCAGTCCAGTGCTTGTTGATTGGTGTGTTTTCAGTTAAGTGCACATGTTGTTCACATCTGGTGAAAGCATTTGGTCATAAGTGTGGTCATCTGAAGGCCAAGGCTTTAAAAGGCCAAAGAAGTGACAATATATCTTTCTTTGTCCAAGTAGGTACAGTACATGTGATGTAAGATTGACTTTGCGCATACAAGGAATGCGCAAATCAGGGCTGAAAACATTTATAAATAAACTATACATTTATTAACATGTATGAATATATAGTATTTAAGGTCATTTTCATGACTTTGGTTTTAATATACAACATGTTACTACAAACTTATCTTGTTAGCAACTAAATTTGAAGGGAAAAAATTGGTTTGTGTTTACAGCATACAGGTGGTCCCCGACTTACGAGCGCTCTGACCTACGAGCACCCGACTTTACGAGATTTTCCAGGAACCGAACTACCGACTTGCGAGCTGACGTTCCGAGTTTACGAGAGAACAACGTTAGAAAGTGTTGCTCCAAGATACGAGATGAAGTTCCAGATTTACGAGAAATCAACGTTGTCACGCACTGTTGTACAGAAAAAACTGTACAGGTATGTGTTTATAGATGAATGTGTGGTGTAATGTGCTAGCTAACTGCTTGTAAATAAAGTGTTGTGCATGTTTAAGGATCAGTATGTACGCTTGTTCAGTCTCATGTTGATAAGCGGGTGCTTGGCGTCTCGTTAGCACCTTTTTTCCGATTTGCGAGCGAAGTTCCGGTTTTACGAGATAGCCACGTGCGGGCCGTTCCGAGGCACGAATTTTTGTTTTACGAGCGACCCGTAGGTACGGAACTCGTTCGTAAGTCGGGGACCACCTGTACCATGTTTTAAACAGTGAATCAGATACTTTTGATATTAAAGGACCCATTAGTGAACAGATCTCTTCATGGGTCTTTAAGTATTTACATCCAAACCAAGAACACTTGTGTACTTATTTACTTATTTGGCTTAAAAATTTAAGGTCAAACCATATCAAATATACTTTATTATCCCTGGAGAAAAAATCCCTTACGCTACAAGGTGATGCCATGCAGACAGTCCAGGTCGACAATAGGTAAAAACATGCAAAAAGTCTAAAAATATGAAAAATAGTGTTTGTTTATTTATAAAACAAAAACTGTTCTGAAATTAAAAAAAGTGCTATAAAGACAGGAACACAGGGAAGAAACAGAAAAACAACATAGACAGTAATGAGGTTAAATGATACGTTTAACAATATGCACTATTAAAATGTATTTATTCCCCCTGTTGGTTGATGTGTTGACGATCACGTCTCACGTGTTTATCAGGTTGTGGTACTGTGTGCCAGTGATCTCCTTAATGAACGGGCTTCTCAGGGACCTCAGAATCATACGCCGTCTGATGAAAACAAGCAGGACTAGAGTTCATGACCAGCTGTGCCCCAGCAGTGTCGGGGGTTGATCTGTAAACTGCTCACAGGTTGCTTGATGCTTCAGTCAAAGGGCAAATGGAAAGACACGTCGGTGCTGCTGATATTTCAGAAGGGGGTGATCCGTTTGCAACTTTGGCAACAACATGAAGTCGTGACGTTAACTTTTATGATGTGTAAAAACATGCCAAAATACTTTTCAGTCACCACTTCAGCCATTACTTTGCCCCTCCATGCTCAGCAGAAGATGTCATGCCACTCTCATGCCCATTGGCACAAAGGATTGATCTGAGCCTCTGGACAGACCAACAGGGCGTCTGTTCATCAGTCAGAGGGGCTCGGACGGGTTGCCCTTAGCAACAAGCTTCTGAACAGGCCTCGCTGGCATCTGCACACACTTTGGATGAACAAGAAGAGTTTTCCATCCATCCATCCATCCATCCATCCATCCATCCATCCATCCATCCATCTATCTATCTATCTATCTATCTATCTATCTATCTATCTATCTATCTATCTATCTATCTATCTATCTATCTATCTATCTATCTATCTATCTATCTATCTATCTATCTATCTATCTATCTATCTATCTATCTATCTATCTATCTATCTATCTATCTATCTATCTATCTATCTATCTATCTATCTATCTATCTATCTATCTATCTATCTATCTATCTATCTATCTATCTATCTATCTATCTATCTATCTATCTATCTATCTATCTATCTATCTATCTATCTATCTATCTATCTATCTATCTATCTATCTATCTATCTATCTATCTATCTATCTATCTATCTATCTATCTATCTATCTATCTATCTATCTATCTATCTATCTATCTATCTATCTATCTATCTATCTATCTATCTATCTATCTATCTATCTATCTATCTATCTATCTATCCATTCTCCCGCTTACCACCCTATAATTTAATTTGCATTGCTTTGACTACTTTTGTTCAAATAAATTTGTTCAGTTTTATTAAACAGAGAAGCTTATTTGAAGTTAAATACCCTGATATATATAAAAACATGAATAAATTACTAGAATTAAAAACAAGTTTGAAGGTGTGTCACTTGTAGTCTTCTCCTTTTTTAACCTTCACTAAGTGCTTAAGCAGCATTTTATTCTCGTTCTCAGTCCCTGGGAATACATTTTCTCAGAATGTGTTTAATATCTTTTTTTTTGCATTATGTGCCACAATGATGGATTATCTCGACTGTAGATCCAAACGTTGACAAGAAGGAGGTGGGTTGGGGGAAATGCAGGATAAACCATTTTTCGGAGGCATTTATCCAACTTTACAGACCTATCAACAGAGGACAATAAATCTTCTGAATGGATGTTTAAACTTAAATCAGTGTACAGTGCGGCTTGAAGGTTAACCTGTGGTTGGTTTGTTGTTGTTTTTTTGGTGGGTGGAAATTTGTTTTTCAGAAACCTAGAGTACTTGTCCATCAGCAGCAATTATTTTTGATTTACTGTGGATTTGTCACTGTAAAATAACAGAGAACACATAAAACTGGCCTGTAATTTCAGTCCAGATTAACTTGGATTCAAGTGTTGGGAAAGTAGTTTCCAAACCAATGCTAAGCCAATGGACCAAGCATCCCTTTGCAATTATGGCCAACTTGTGATGTCTCAAGGATCATTTTGTTTGCAAATTGTTCAGAACTTTAACAAAATCTTGTGCAAAAATGAGCATTTGAAATTGCTTTACCCAATGCATCCAAGAAGTCTTGTGAATTTTTCCATTTAGTGGACTGATGTTATTGCTGGGTGGAAGTGATTGTGTTCAAGAGTACCGGTAGTTCTTTTTAAAAATAAATACTCCTTAGAAAGTGGTGTAGCATAATCATCAATTTGTACACTACTCCCAAAGCAGCTTCATCTTAAGTGAGATTTTTGGGAGGATGTAAAGTTGCCATGAGATTTTACCAGATTTTACACACTGTACACAATGGAGGTAATGTTAACACACTGTAACATACCATTTATTACAGGACTTGATATTTTACAAATTATCATTATTTCTTTACATTGGGGCATAACTGGTGGCACAACTGGTAGAGCTGCTGCCTCTCAGCGAGAAGGTTGCCGGTTCAAATCCCGGTCCGGGGCCTTTCTGGGTGGAGTTTGCATGTTCTCCCCGTGCATGCGTGGGTTTCCTCCGGGTACTCCGGTTTCCTCCCACAGACCAAAAAACATGCTTGTTAGGCTGATTGGTGACTCTAAATTGACCCTAGGTGTGAGTGTGAGAGTGGATGGTTGTTTGGTGTGAGTGAGACAGGTCCCTCTTGTAAATGAGTCCCCGTGACTCAACGAGGCTAGCCTGTATAAATAAAGGTTGAATGAATGAATGAATATCTAATAAGCTTTTCTGGTTAAACTGGCATACAAAAAAAAGAAATTGTGCAACAGCAGCTTTAAGGAATCTCTGTTACCTATTTATTTAAAAAATGTGCAATGTTACCTGAATATTAAAATCCAAATGAAAGGGTAGTAAGATTTACTTGAAGTAGAAAAATCTAAACTTAGTTTATTTTGGGCACAGCTGATAGAGCTGAAGGTTGTCAGATAAAATCCTGGCCTGGTACCTTGTCTGGGTGGAGTCTGCACATTCTCTTAATAACGTTGGAGAAACAATTTATATACCCACACCCATATAATAATCATTTTATTTTATTTGGGTGGATTATTATGTTTTCTCCGTGCATGCATGGGATTTCTCCGGGTACTCCGGTTTCCTCCCACAGGCCAAAAACATGCATGTTAGGCTGATATGGGCACCAGTTACCTCCACAACTTGAAAAGGAAGAAGCATGTAAAGATAATGGATGGATGGACAGATGGTTTATATGAAGTTAGCCTCTCAGTTTTGTTGCTGATAATTTGTGCATTGTCTATGTAAAATACTGCAACAACAAGAAAAAAAAAACATTTTAAAATGTCATACTGTAATAGAATATTTAATAACATCCAGTTCCCTTGTCAGTCAGTCCACTCAGCGCAAAATATGACTATGGGAATTGCGCCGCCATGCGGTTCAACGGAAGTAATACAATCACGCCTTTTCTAAAGGCAGGTGGGCGTCAGCGTCAGCAATGAGGCCCCGCCCTCTTTGCATAAAAGGGGCTGACGCCCCACCTTCATTCTCTTTTGGCCTTCACCTCGCTTCACACCTGAACTTCGCAGGACTCTCTGTGACCGGATCGCTCGACTGGAGGTGAGCTCGCTCCCTGTCCTGAGCGTTACAGAGAACTTTCCTGTGAGCACTTGGGTTAGCGAAGGCTAACCCAGTGTAGTCGACTTAACTTTCGAGGTTTTTTTTTCTGCTCTTTTCGCTGCTCAGCTATGAGACGCTAACTACGCCACGCTACCTGCGTAGCTAATGGCTGCGGCTAGCTACCGAGAGCAGCTCGATGTGTGGACGCCTTTGCAACGGTTAGCGGACGGCTAACTGGCTACAACTCGACGTCTCTTCTCAGCCATGGCTCCAGAGAAGAGCAAGAGGAAGTCGAAGAACTCCAACAAGAACAGCAGGCCAGTGAGCCCGGCTCCCGAGCCTGCCCCAGTGGATGTGGTTATTCCCTCTCAGTAGCGGACACCCACAAGGTCTGTCCCGTCTGCTTAGGGATGCTACACGCGAAAACTGCTTAGGACTCCCCCGAATCCTGCCCTCACTGCAACTATCTACGTGAGGCAGAGAGACGGAGGCCCATGGACTTTGTGGTCAAAGCCATGGGCGGCTCCACCACGGCGCGGGAACTGCTCCTCGACGAAGCACTCACTCCCACGACGGAGCTTGAGGCTGTTGAATTGGAGGACAATGGTCAAGCCGACTGGGGAGGAAACATGGACATGGTGGCCCCGCTGGGTGACTCCACCATCGAGTTCGACACGAGGGACTTGTTATGAGCAGATGAGCTCTCGCTAACAGCCTCGGGCGAGCTAACTGACGACGAAGCCGAAAACGAGGACGAATGAGAAGACGAGGACTTCTCCCAGATCCCCATGGCAGTTCAACCAGAGACTGATGTGTCTGTCCCCGCTCTGTTCGAGCTGTGTCGCAGAGCAACGGACACGTTGCGGATAACTTGGTCAGAACCCCCACCTCGACAACAGGTAATGAGGTTGGCTGGGAATTTCTTCTTTGCCAAGCAGCAGTCAGCCACGAGGCACAGGATGCCTATTTTTCCCGACTTCCAGACGGAGCTGACTCGCACCTGGGCTCCACTGACTTTGCCTCTCTCCCAGTTCCTGGACGTTGCCGGAATGGAGGCAGCTGGCATGGCCAACATTCCCCAGATGGAGGATACGTTGGCATCACATTTAGCCCCCAGAACTTCGGACTCCAGACCAACTCCACCTAGCAAGGCTTGCCATGTGCCGGCCTCCCAGCTTGAAAAGTGTTACTGAGCACAAGGCCTCGCGGTCCACGCCATGAACGCTTCAGCTATGATGCAGGTGTAGTGATAATGTTGGCTCGTAAAGGTCTTTAAAAATGATTTAAATTGATTTGTAGTCTATTGTTATGGCATGTTGGCATAGCTTTTATCCAATTTTAACCTCTGAAAGATAGTTTTGGCTGGAAAAGTGAACGGAAGTTGCTAGAACTTGCATTGTCTGTCTCATTTTAAGGTTGAAACTATAGTTTGTTCAATTTTTAAACGTCTTGTGAAGTTGCTGCTGATGAAATTGTCACTCTGTTTGAGACGTTGATGATGTGTCATAGTTACAAGTGCAGTTTTTCACTGTGGATGACCTCCTTGTCACCCTCAGAAGCTCTTCCTGTTTTTATTACATCTGCAGATTGCTGTTGTGTGCTATTTTCACATTTTAGAGCAGAACCAAGGTGCATATTGCTGTTTGAAATGTTGATACATAGTGGTTGGTGTTACCCATTTTGTTCAGCGAAGTGGACCGAACCGAACCTCAGACGGTTCCGAAGAGTCCGTTGTGTTCAACAGTTAGTGCTGTCCTTCTGAGAAGAGACTCAGGTACCTGTCTGAATGTGGATCGATATGTTAACAGTATTTTCTGTGTTGTTATAAGCGTTTGTCAAGTTGAAAAGAGTCCGAAAATTGGTGAAAAGCTAGCGCTAATATTACATGACCACGGGTACGTCGCTAAAGATAAGACGTTTTGGTTCGCTGCTGTTCGTCAGATTCCATTTTGTGCATACAGTTCTGATGGATTGTCTGGCTTGTTTCGTTCCTATGCATAAAATATTGTCAGAAACTGCTTAATCGTGACGTTTTGTGATATTCTAAAAGTGTTTAGAGCGATTAAAAAGTCTGATCGATCACTAAGTCTGACTATACGTAAAGGTCTGTGAACGTACCATCTGACCTGGATGTGAAAAAAGATTGTTTCTTTTTTATATCTAAAAATTCACAGAACTGGTTCCAAACATTTTAAACAAATCGATTTGTTTCTTAAATGAACGTTTGTTTAAGCAATTGTCACATCCAGGCTAAAACTCATCCAAAAAGTTGATTTTTCACCGTCTTCGTTTTCAAGCTAACGGAATTAGCGGTATTCAACGCGGCCTTGGAGCCCAGAGCGCCCCTAGCGACCAGGAAGAGTAATTACAGTCACTTTGTGATAAAAGTAAGCTTTGAATAACACTGCTGGATAAAGCATAGCAGAACATTTACACAGAATAGATGCTAAAACCTCTACATTTAATTTAAAACAACATATTTTTAAGTTATTCTGTGCACTCCAGTTTATTTTAAATAAAAAGTTTAAAATAACAAACAGAAAGCATCTTTTGACAAGATTTTTCACAAAAAATAAAAACAAAAATAGCAGAACAAATTTGGAAATGTCACAGAACAGCAAATTAATAAGAATCACTGATTTTCATTTAGAATAACATCTTTAATGGTATGCTGTGCACAACCAAACTCCAGTTTATTTTGAATAAAAAATTATTTAAAATAACTAACAGACCTTTTTCACTCCTGCTAACTGTCAAATACAGTAAAACCGTTTCACTGAAACTGAAAAACATTCTTTTAAGGCATGATGAAACAGCATCCTGGGAACATTTTAGTGTGAATATTGCATTTATTTCGAATCTTTTAAAAAGCGTTTGAGTAGGTAAAACGAAAATCATGCTTGGGTTAGTTAGTAACTGTTGTGTAAAAAAATAAGTTCTATTTAAAGTTCACACTGCAAGAGTGCATTTAACTTTACAATTCATTGAGGGTAAAACCTGAAAGAAGGTACCTATGCATGAAAATACTTATTGCACAGTGAAGAACTTAACCCAGAAAGCTGGTTAGTTTGATTTGACTCACTGATACATTAAAAGTAAAGATTTATCTGCATACATTAAGATACAGAACCCTCTTATTGATTTTTCACAAAAATCAAAACAAAGATGGAAGTTCAAAAAGGTGCGTGTCCAAGGTTTAGAAAGTATGGGTATCTAGTTGACTCATACAACAGAGGGTCCCAACAGGAACCCCCAAGCCAAGGACCTGCTCCCCTTGCACCGCACACGGAGAGAGAATCTGTTTCAAAGCGTGGTGGCTACTCAGCTGCAGAGAATGGGCCTCATGCACGAACATGTTTGTATTTTTATCCTAAATTTCTCTTACTTTTGTTCGTACGAAGCGTTCGTATGAACATGCCACGTCAGATTCAACAAACTCTTCTATCCTCAGGAAAAGTGTGTAAATGGCTGCGCAAATATGATGAATCCCACCTGTTCTATCAACCTGCGCGTGCACGCGGAGAGGTTATTTACATAATCCCCACCCCTCAAAACACCATATAAGGCTACGTTTCCTGCCTCTGACAGCAGGACGGTCCGTTCATAAAATGACAGCGAAAAATAAAAAGAAGAACTGTACAGGTGCGGAGATTGAAGTTCTGCTCTCCTTGATCGAGAAAAGAAAATCTGTCCTTATTAGCAGCGTCACTCATGGGAGTAAATGACCAACTAAAGCCAAAGAATGTATGTTTATAATAAATGTGGACCTTAAAATATGCACGTGTCCTGGTGGCTCACTGGGTAAAGCAGTGCGCCGTTAGGTGCTCCTAACCTTATCGAGACCTCGTGGGTTCGATTCCCACAAGGTATGACTATTTTTTTTCCTTCTTTCTTTAGATTATTTATTCATTCCAGATTAAAAAGACTTTATGCTTCATTTCTTGTTGTATTGTAAATAGTTTTCTTGTGTTTTTTAAATCTGGAATGAATTAAAAGGAGAAAAAAAAACGTTGTCCCATGTGGGAATTGAACCCATAAGGTTCGGAACTGCGACGCAACGCTCTTCTCATTGAGCTATCTGAGATCTATGACTGCGACAGGAGGAGGTCAATGTAAAGTCTGCGTTACCGAAGTCTGCGTTACCGAGACAAATTAAACTTAAATTAATTCATAATTTAAGTTGGTTTCAGTTTGAGATCTTCATATTAATATTGTAGTGTTAGAAAACGGCATTGATAACAAATTGATTTTAATTTAAATACTTTAATCCGTTAGTCATTATTACATTTAAAATTATAATTCGACTTCAAACAGAACCTATTGTCAAAAACAATTGTGGTGCGTGACTTTTTTAAACTCTAAATATTTTCTAAATAACGAAATATGAAGTTATTAGTGGAGAAATTCCGTCTGGATGACAGCAGACCGACTGCTCGTAAAATATACGACAGGTCCGGACCACTCGTAAATTTTGTTCGTATCTGAAAAAAATCGTAGGATACGAAAACATTGTTGAATGCCACAAATGATCCTAAATCACTCGTACGCACAGTTTAAGAACAAATCTGTGCGTACGAACGGTTCGTGCATGAGGCCCAATGTCTTTCAAAAATCAGGTAAACTTGAAAAAAAGTATTAGTATGGGTTCCTATATCCATTGAACAATGGGCGGTCCCAGTAGGTACCCCCAAACCAAGGATCTGCTTTTCTTGCACATCGAACAGAACAGTCCGAAACGGCAGAAACTCCCACTAAGCATGGTGGATGCCTAGTTGTAAAGCACATCTTGCAGGAGAAGGATGAACACCCATTACTGTTTTATAATATAATTTTGAAAGCATATTTTGGTGACCGAAATGAACCAGACATGCAGGACGAGGAGGAAAGTTTTAAAGCCAGACTTTGTGTGAAAAAAGCCACGTTATCTGGTGTGAATTATGTGTGCACAAAAAAATCACTCAAATGTTGGTGTAATAAAGACATGTTCTTTAAGCACAGCAATAAAGTCTCAAAAGCACATAGTGTCCTATGTGTCGACTCAAAAAAAAAAAAACACAACACTTTTTTATGCAAAACGTGTCAGATAAAGGGGGGGCAGCATTCACACATGGTCACCCAGACCCTCATGAGAGATGAACAGTCGGGGCAGACAATGAGCCCCCGCTGGGAGCCAGAGGTCTGTCAACACTAGACAGACACTCCGGCTACTGCAGAGGGACAGGCAAGTCCGCTGGAGGGTGAACGAGAGGGGGCCATTCACTCCCCTCCCATCCCTTTGACACACAAACATCACAGAATACACATGCCTTCCAGACTGAGCGCACATGCTGGCGCCTGGAATGCATGCAAACCAAGCACGTGGGTCACGTCCACTGTCACCCTTGGTCTCCGGCTGCAGTTCTACAAGCGGCCACCTCCTTTCACGGGGGTGATGTTGTCTTCCATAAGCCCTGACCGTGCTCATGTCTTAAGAGATGAGATTTCAACCATGATGCAGAAAGGAGTGATCAGAGTGGTCCCTTCTCACACTATAAAAAAGGGCCATTACACCAAGTACTTCCTGGTCCCAAAACGGGATCAGGGCTTGAGGCCCATCTTGAACCTCAGAGGTCTGAACAGAAGAATAAAAACATACAAATTCAGGATGTTAACACTCAGACAAGTCATCCACTCGGTTCGACCGAGAGATTACCGTATTTTCCGGTGTATAGGTCGCACCTTTTTATGGGTTTTTCAAGGCCTGCGACCTATACACCAGTGCGACCTATATATGGCTTGTTATCACTTTCGGCAAAACAATTTTTTAAATCCAGCTCATTTCACAATTACGTTCATTTATTAAGGAAAAGTTCAGCTCAGACACATATTTGCTATAATTTTTATCAAACAAATAATTGTTTTTAAGTGTTAATCTTCTTAAAAGCCTTGCTGTGCGCTCCTGTGGCAGACATTTGCAGCAGAGCTAAACGTAGGTGCGACCTATACACCAGTGCGACCTATCTAGGGATTTTTCCAATCTATTGGTGATAATTGGACAATGCGACCTATACACAGGTGCGACCTATACACCAGAAAATACTGTACTTCTGCACGGTGGATTGGAAAGACGCTTTCTTCCACGTGAGCATCCTGCCCTGCCACAGAAAATATGTCCGCTTTACCTTCGAGGGCACCGCGTTCGGGTTTTTGGCAATGCCTTTCGGCCCGAAAACCGCCCCTAGATCATTCACGAAATGCCTGGATGCGGCCCTGACCCCGGTGAGAGGTCAAGGGGTCAGAGTTCTCAATTATCTAAACAATCTGCTAATACTTGGACACAACAGAGTCCAGGTACAGCAGCACGCAGAGAGGGTGATGTCTCACCTGGAAGCTCTAGGTTTTGTTATAAACCTGGCAAAAAGCAATCTGACCCCATCCCAGATTACCGTATTTCTGGGAGTACAGCTCAACTCCATTTTGTACAGGGCAAGGCTCTCAGAGGCACGGGTTTCATCCCTCCACCTCTGCCTAGCACGTTTTCAGCTAGGCCAGAGGGTGCCTCTCAAGCTGTGCCAGCGTCTCTTGGGCCTGTTGGCAGCAGCTATTGTCTGCGTGCCTCTGGCCTTATTAAGAATGCGCCCTCTACAGATATGGATCAACAAACAAATGCAACCTGCCCCCCCTCGACGAACGAGGGGGATACTGATTGGCCCAGAGTGCATGAAGGCTCTGGAGCCATGGAAGTCCCCATAGTGTTCAGCAAAGGCGTCACGCTAGGGAGAGTGTTGTCATGAGTCCTGGTCACCACAGACGCGTCAAAAACTGGGTGGGGAGGTCTCTACAGAAACCAGTACGCCCAAAGGGTCTGGAAACAGCAGGAGGCCAAGCTCCACATAAATTTCCTGAAACTCAAAGCAGTGTTTTTGTCTCTGAAACACTTTTACAGGAAGGGGCTGGTTGCACAACAACATGTCCTGATAAAATCAGACGACAGGACCACAGTCTCCTACATCAACAGAGAAGGCGGGACAAGGTCCCAAGCCCTCCTTAGGTTGACACATAAACTGCTCATGTGGTACAGCTCCCGGATCTTGTCGCTGAGGGCGATCCACACCCCAAGCAAGCTGAATCACGGGGCAGATAACCTCTCAAGAGGGCCCCTCCTCCCCTCGGAGAGGCGGCTGAACCCACGCATCGTGGACCAGGTCTAGGCACGATATGAGAGGGCCGACGTAGATTTGTTCGCTTGCAGCAACAACACACACTGTCCCCTGTATCACTTGATAAGGGAGACAGATGCACCGCTGGGGACAGATGCCCTGACGTACAACTGGCCAGCGGGGAGGCTGTACAGTATTATGCATTTCCACCTGTTCACCTGATTCAGGTGACCCTGGAACGTGTACGCTAGGGGGATCTCTCGCTAATACAGATAGTCCCCAGGTGGCCGCAGAAAGCATGGTTCCCAGAGGTGATTTCACTGCTGGAGGGGACACCAT
>JBBPBX010033181.1:0-10297 GCA_038048925.1 Garcialebias charrua | reverse complement strand
CAGATCCTTCACCCATGCCCAGAACTGTGGCAGCTCTGGGCCTGGCCACTGAAAAGGACCAATTAATGGCCTCCGGACTGCCCAGTAATGTGGTAAACAATACAGGGAGCGAGAGCACAGTCTACTCAGACTCTCTACGCTCGCAAGTGGCGTGTTTTTGAGGCCTGGTGTCTAGAGAGGAATATTATTTCATATTCCTGTGACTTAGTCCAGCTCCTCACCTTTCTACAGGACCTGCTGGAGAAGGGCCGCTCTTTCTCCACAATTAAGGTCTTTTTGTCAGCCATCTCGGCATGCCACGAGGGCTGGGGAGGTAAATCACCTGGTGCCCACCCTCTCATGATACGATTCATGAAGGGTGTGCTGAGGAAGAGACCTCCGAGCAAGACTTTGGCCCCCCAGTGGGACCTAAAATTAGTCCTGGATGCCTTATGTGAGCCTCCATTTGAGCCTCTTAGCAGCATTAAGATAGATTTGTTATCTTATAAAACTGCATTGCTCTTAGCTCTGTGCTCAGCAAAAAGCGTGGGTGATCTCCATGCATTATCTGTGCATCCAATGCGTACCAGATTTGCCCCAGACGGGTCAAAGGTCACCCTGCGTCCAAACCCCGCATATGTGCCAAAAGTACCAACTTTAAATCCCAGAAGTCTGGACTTTGAGCTGTCAACCTTTCCTCCTCCCCCTGTTCTAACTGAAGAACAGAGGCGGCTGAACGTGCTCTGCCCTGTTAGGGCCCTGAGCGTCTACATGGAGAGAACCAACAATTGGTGAAAAACAAACCAGTTGTTTTTGTGTTTTGCTACTCCTGCTGCTGGCAGAGCCCTGTCAAAACAGCGCCTCTCACACTGGGTGACTGAGGCCATTAATAGAGCATACAGCAGCAAAGGTTAGCAGGTGCCCTCTGTGGTACATGCTCACTCAACCAGAGGCCTAGCCACTTCCTGGGCCTTATTCAGAAGTGTACCAGTAGCAGATATATGTGCAGCTGCTAACTGGGCATCATCAAACACATTTGTGAAACTCTACAGTTTAGATGTCACAGCATGTGACGTAACTCAGGCTAATCTCTACCACAGAGTAAAGAGCAGTTCCCGCCCAACTCCTATCGCCAGGAGTTCGATGTTGTTTGCTGCTACACCAACCTGCGAAGCACACTTGTGGATGCAGTCCTGCATCTTCGTGACAAACTGATCTGCAGGTGCGGGTGGTGTGGCGGGATTCCCCACATGTTTTGCGGCTTTCAGTGCAAAAACCGCGGACAGGCTCTGCTCCAGCGGTGGGACCGGGGGAAAAGTCTGGTCCGTCAGCCCCTGGACCTTCGTCACCAGAATAAATGACGACATAGGAGCTCTCATTTTCAACGGACCATGCCTTTCTGCCTGCAGCAGGGAAAGGATGTCCGGGACGCACGGCCAGATCATCTGCGCCTGGTTCACCGGCTTCGTAGCAAACCGTCCTGCCAGGAGTGGTGTGGAAGACGCCTGTGTGATGCCTTAAGGGACTGTCATGCCGCACATACTCGCGGCCCACCTGATGATGTCGAGCAGCGCGTTGGCCAGGTTGACGTGAGGACCCTGCTCGACCGTGTCGGGCTCCGGCTGTCCTTCGCCCTCAGGAGACAGTGCCCTGCTGCTGCATGACTCTGTGTCAAAAAGCTGGTAGGCCACTGGGTCCAGATCTGCTGGCAGGCAAGCTGGTACCTGCGCGTTTGCCGTGGCGGTCATGCCGACCACGGCTTCTCCCTCGGTGGGGGGTAGGGTCGGTTCCACGCACTTCAACAGAAGTGGGGCAACACGACTTCTAGCTCCTTCCAGCTGGGGAATGAAGGGTGAGACCGGACCCGAACCCCCAGCGGGGGACAGGCCGGCCTCGCTAGCTAACCCCATGGACGCGTAATCCCCCTTCTCCAGGAACCACAGGGAGGGGGAGGTGACCACCATAGGCTGAGCCTCCGTTGCCGTCTGGCCAAGGAGGTTGAACCGGCGCTCTTCTCGTCCTCAGACAGGAGCTGGCAGGCGAGACACACCGGGTGCTGGACCATTACCTGCTGTGCATGTTTGGGTCCAAGGTACATCTTGCAGACAAGATGTCTGTCAGCCTGCAGCATGAAGCCGGGTTTGCATCCTGTGCACTTCTTAAAGGATCGCCTGGAAGCCATAGTAGGATGAAATCTTCTGTATCATATGGCGTGAAAATTTTTAGGGAGTCGATTCTCAGTCAGCAGCAGACTAAATAGCAGACCGAGGTGGGGCCCACGGCAGGTGGGCGTGGACTAGAAGTCTTCAGTGATTGGCGCGAAGCGCAGGGATAAACCCACTAGGGCGTGGCTTAAAGGGCGGCAACCTGCATGAAATAGAACAGCTGGCACCTGTAGTCTAAGGCATAAGCTCTCTTCTTATATTTTACAAGTAAAAAAACAAGTACAGTAAACACAAGAGCACTGGCCAGAGGAGATTGTGATGTACAACGGCGCAGGACTAAATTTGGCCAAATGGTGGTGTCCATCAGAGGCACACAGTCATGGAACACACTGCCAGTTTCCATCAGGAACTGTGGCACCTACTCCAGCTTTAAAAACTCTTTGAAACTTTGGCTGAAAACTAATCAGAAGTGCACTCATGTGTAGATTACTTTGTCTATTTTCTTATGGCATCATAATTTTATTGTAATTTTTATGTTGTGTTATGTGCTATATAGGTGGTGTTCGTATTATTCTCTGCTCTTTTGTTTTGTGGGATGTTTCTTGTTCTTACCTGCCTTAGGACAACGGATGAAAATGAGCTATTGTGCTAACTCCGGTACATTTACATTGATGCTTATTGCCATGTTGATTAATATGCATTGTCCTAACTTAAATAAATAAATAAATAAATAAAATGTTATTTTCAAGGTTTGACCAAAACGACTTCATTCATCCTCAGCACAAGATGACGTCAATGTCAAGATCAGCTTCTAGGGTGGGGGCAACGTGCACTCCTTCAAGGAACGTTAATGTTAATTTAACAAAACTGTCTTTTGCATAGATTTAGTTTGTATCATTATAAAATATGTAGCATTTTCTCTGTAATGACTTGGAGAGCAATCATCAGTTCACCTCGGGTATAGAGGGGAGAGTTCACTGAGGCACTAAAGCTCCTCTTGGAAAGCTTAACTCATGGTCAGTACGTTGCAAACATCACCCTGAGTGGGTGCAATTTGCATCACATCTGCAGAGGACACCAGGGAAATCAGCTTCTGTAGCTCGCACTAATGAGACAACAGCTTTTAAGCTAAACACTTTGTTGCCAGCCAGCACTGGTATGGACAGTCTCTTTCACATGTTGAGCACACAGAAAGAGGGGATGGTGGGGTACAGCATTTCCTCAGAGACGACAGCATTCCTTTTTCTTGACTCCATTGTTGCACAAAGCTCAGATATTCACGTGCAGACACACACGCTGTGGGAGCAGAGACACTAGCAGAGCTTCACGACTTCACAAATGTCTCTGCTCCACACGTGCAGTTATCATGTAGCTTATTTTGAAAGTCTGAGCCTCCTTCACGGGGGTCACCGTCAGAGTCAAGACTGAGACCCCAATTTCACGTGCACTGAGAGGCTGGCTGAGGACTGCCCCCTCTGCGTGACATTACCGTGCATTCATTTAGCTTCGTGACAGCTCAAAGACGCTGGTGTCTGACTCCCCTGTGACAACAGAAAAGGATCAAATGTGTCTTTTTCTTTGAATAGGATGAAATCTTGTCAGGAGGGAACAAGATTACTTCCCAGCAGGACCTGGGTCTCTTACGTTCCCCTCAAAGCCCTCTACGGTTGTAGCAGCAGAAATGCTTTAAGGGGGTGACGGCAGCAGTTACATAAGAGATTTGATGCAACTCGGTACAAATATTTCACAGGAAAGCCTGGTGCAAAAATATAAACCTGGCTTGTTCGTCTGTCTTAAAATATTAACTGTTTTATGGAACAAATGTGAATCCACATTTAGACCATGATCACGCTCATGTCTGTAGCATTTATCAATATCATTTACCATCAGAATCAGAATAAGCTTTAGCGGCCCTCTTCTTGTTCAGAGTAATATTTTAGCTTTTTTCATTCATTCATTCAACCTTTATTTATACAGGCTAGCTTAGATGAGAAAAGGGAAGAAAACAAGGAGAGACGATATAAAGAAAGATCTCTCTTGTCTTAGGGCACGATTTGAGGCATAAAAAACAGCATAGCACATAAATAGACGTGATACATACCAGTGGAAGGATTTTATTCTTTACTGGAGCTCTCAGTGTTGCAGTCAGCTCAGTTCAAGATGGCTGCCTCAACCAAGAGATCTTAAAAACATAGAAATGTCTATAACTCCATCACTTCTGATGTTGTCTTGAAGCTGGCAGCAGAGATTGATCATCAACACATTCTGATCACTGACATATGTGCAAAATCATTTTGTTTTATTTATTACTTGGAGCCAACACTGTATGTTAGCAAAATATCTTGTGAATCACTGGGTGGTTTTCTTTGAACTAGCAGAGAGGAATCAACATGTCTTGATCTTCTGGAGTTGATCCAACTCAAACACCGAAGTTAATTAAAGTGAGCCAAACCAAAAACAGCTCTAACTCTGGTTGCACCTTTCAAAAAGACCTGAAGTTCTCCACCAGGACCTCTGGCAGGCTTCAAACATCTGCTCAGTTCCTGGGAAAAACCAGCGCAGACATGTTACTCTTTAGTTTTCTACATCGTCTTACAACCTAGATGTTTCTGTTTAGTTTAATATAATTTTCTTTTCAATGTATATGCTTTTAATAATTGTTTATTGTTTACAAATGAAAACAAAATGATAAATAAAAGAAATGTTTTGAAAAATCAGCTAGATTATAAAACAATGTAAAAAAAAACTAAAAACAGGAACATGTCTGCATTGGTTCTTGCCAGGAACTTATCAGATGTTTGAAGAGAGGTCAAGGTTGAGCGCTTCAGATCTTTGTGTAAGATATTCCAGGAAACAGGAGCGGAGTAAGAGAAGGCCCTTAGCAAAGGTGGGCGCCAGACCGCAAGGGAGCGCTAATGCGCTAATCCGCTAAGGAGCCAAGATGGTCTAGTGGCAGGGCTTTTGACTACGGATCCGAAGGTCGCGGGTTCGCGCCCCGGCCACTACCCAGCTTGGGGTGTCTATGAGTGCACACCTATTTCTCCAGCTCCCCGGGCGCTTTCGGGCTGCTCACTGCACCACCTGGTAGGTGGTTGGGTTAAATGCAGAGACGAATTTCGTCTGTGTATGGGAACATACGCAGATGACAGGAATAGACATTATTATTATTATTATTATTATTATAGCATACTAAACAATTTATCAGCGTTACAGCAGTTTGACTAACTTTTATAATTCATAAGCGGATTTGCGCTATTTTTATTTAAAATGCAGTACCGTTAATAACTAATTATCTATCAGTAAAAACGAAAAATTATTTACGAGACCGGACGACTGCTAACAGACCATATCCTGTCAGCGCCGGATGTGGTCCGTGACAAAAAAGCGTCCCCTCAGTCTCTTTGCTAGAGCGAGCGCTCTCAGTTAGCAACCAGTGTGTTACTCTGTAGCATTATTGCTTGTTTTCGAAGAGTCAGACGAAGAGTTTTTAACATGGAGGGTGAACTTATGGATGTTTCTCAGCAGCCTACGCGACGCGTCTGGATTTTAAAAAGTAGTAAAAGTAACAAGAGTAATGGTGACACTAAAACAACATGGCGAGTTATAAATGATGTTCTAAAAAGTCATAAAGCAAAAACGAACATTGCAAAATATTTTGTGAAAGATGACAAAGAAATACATGATGAGAATGATATCGTAAATGAATTTAATCAATATTTTGTAAATATTGGATCAAGCCTTGCAGCTAAAATACCAAAAGTAGATAATAATGTGTGTCATTCAATTAAAAGCTGCACCAACAGTATTTTTCTTAATGGAACTAACAAAGAGGAAATTATGAAAATGGTAAAAAAATCTCTCAGACAAGAGATCAAAAGACTGGGTGGACATGGATATGATGTTCGTAAAAGAAATAATGAGTTATGTTATTGAACCGTTTACATATATATGCAATTTATCTTTTTCAACAGGAATATTTCCAGATAACATGAAAGTAGCAAAGGTAATTCTAACATGATGTTTGCTGAATATGACCCCAAATGGCAGACCAAAGAACACGAGGACAAGCGAGTACAAAAGTGATCTTTTTATTTACAGTGCAGGAACTGGAAAGGGCTGTGGAGAGAAGAGGGGAGGCGGTGAATATCCTGAGGTCCAATGATTCTTTATGACAATTGTGCTGATAGAAGTATTTGTCCTTACTGTAGAATTTGTTTGCAGGTGGCGTCGGAGTAATGGGTTACGGAGGGCGAGGTCCGGAGAGACTGTGGGTCCAGTGGGTGAGTTCAGACAAAGTTGAAGATGTCCAGAATGAAGTCCTTAGTTATGGGTTTGGTGTGCAGGGTTGGCAACCAGACGCAGCCTTGGAGACGGGTGAACAGGCAGGACTGAACAGGAGCTGAACAAACGGGCAAAGGCAAAACAGGTTAATGCAGACGAGTCAAAACTAGGAGTCAGAGGCTGTGACAATATTACCCAAGGTAATCAATGTTCGAGCGTTGGCTGAACGTCTGGTTGTGGTTTAAGTAGAGCAGGAGGTGAAGGTCTAGGAGGCAGGTGCAGGTGTAGCTAATCAGCTGATTAGCTGCTGCTTGAGGTTGCTGGAGGGGAAGGCAGAACTCCTACAGTACCCCCTCCTCTAGCATCGCCTCTAGGCGATCTCCTGTCCGGGTGGTCCCTGTAAAAGGAAGAGATAAGGGAGGGGTCCAGAATGAAGGAGCGGGGAACCCACGAACGCTCCTCTGGGCCATAGCCCTCCCAATCCACCAGGTACTGGAGTTGTCGACCCCTGCGACGCACGTCCAGTAAGCGCCGGACGGAGTAAACAGGATCATTGTTGATGAAACGAGGCGGAGGAGGAGGGTCGGCAGGAGGGTGAAGTGGGCTGGTGGAGACGGGTTTAATCTGAGAGACATGGAACGTGGGATGGATCCGCAGGGTGGAAGGCAGTTGAAGTCGGACAGCAGCAGGATTGATGATCTTGACAATCGGGAAGGGACCAATGAACCTGGGGGCCAGCTTCCTGGGAGTGTCTTTTAGTTTAATGTCTCTGGTGGACAACCAAACCTTCTGCCCCACCAGGTAGTCGGGAGCAGAAGAACGGTGGCGGTCAGCAAACCGCTTGTTTTGTTCAGCCGTCCTGAGGAGAGCTGCCCTGGTCTGGCGCCAAACCCTGCGACACCGACGGAGATTATGCTGGACAGAGGGAACAGAAATGTCAGTTTCCTGTGACGGAAATAAGGGCGGAGCGTATCCCAAAGAGGCCTCAAACGGGGACAAACCAGTAGCAGACGAAACTTGAGAATTATGAGCATACTCAACCCAAGGCAGGTGATGGCTCCAGGTGGTAGGATTATGTTCAATGACACACCTCAAAGCGGCTTCGAGCTCTTGGTTACACCAGTTTGTCCATTCGATTGAGGGTGATAACCAGACGTCAGGCTGGAAGTAGCACCCAAGGCTTGACAGAATGCTTTCCAGACTTGAGATGAATTGAGGGCCCCTGTCGGAAACAATATCGAGAGGTATACCATGCAGACGAAAAACATGTTTGACCATGATCTGTGCCGTCTCAGATGCTGAGGGCAATTTTACTAGGGGTATGAAGTGTGCCGCCTTGGAGAAACGGTCGATGATAGTACATACAACAGAATTACCCTCAGAAACTGGCAGTCCGGTGACAAAGTCCAAGGCTATGTGGGACCACGGACGCCCAGGAGTAGGGAGTGGAAGGAGGAGACCTGCTGGGGGTTTGTTAGTGGCTTTGTTACATGCACAAGTGGTGCAGGCAGACACGTATTGTCTGACATCCCTCTCCATGTTAGGCCACCAGAAATGTCTCTTTGTCAAGGAGAGGGTGCGACTCATACCTGGATGGCAGGAGAACTTTGCTGTGTGGATCCAATGGAGGACCTTGCTGACGGCTGCAGAGGGAACATACTTTCTCCCTGGGGGACCAGTGCCAGGGTCCGGTTCAGTCTTCTGGGCCTCCAGGATTTCTCTCTCAATGTCCCAGGTCATGACCGCTACGGTGCAAGAGTGAGGAAGAATAGTCTCAGGCGATTCAGTCTCTGAGGAGGAGAACTGGCGGGAAAGAGCATCAGGCTTAATGTTACGAGAACCAGGTATGTATGTGATGGAGAAATTGAAACGTGCAAAAAACAAAGACCAACGTGCTTGACGGGCGTTGAGCCTCTTTGCTCCCTGAATGTAGGCAAGATTCTTGTGATCTGTCCATATCACAAATGGCAATTCAGACCCCTCCAACCAATGTCTCCATTCTTCAAGAGCCATCTTGATGGCCAACAGTTCTCTGTTACCCACATCGTAATTTTGTTCGGCAGGGGACAGACGCCGAGAAAAGAAAGCGCATGGGTGGATCTTACCATCAGTAGGGGATCGTTGCGAGAGCACCGCTCCCACACCCGTAGCGGATGCGTCCACCTCCACGATAAACTGACGATGAGGGTCAGGATGGGAAAGGATGGGAGCGGATGAAAAGAGCCTCTTAAGTTCCTGGAAGGCGGCCTCCGCCTCTGGGGACCAGAAAAATTTACGGATGGGAGAGGTGAGTTGTGTTAATGGAGAGGCTACCTGACTATAGTTTTTGATGAAGCGTCGGTAGAAATTTGCAAAGCCCAGGAACCGTTGGAGCTGTCGTCTGTCCTGGGGTGTGGGCCACTCTGCCACCGCTCTTGTTTTCTCCGGGTCGGTTCGAACCCGTCCCTCTTCAAAAATGAAGCCCAGAAAGGGCACAGAAGACATAGAGAATTCACATTTCTCAGCTTTTACATACAGTTTGTTTTCCAGAAGCCTTTGGAGGACTACTTTGACATGTCCAGTGTGCTGAGCGGGGTCTTTGGAAAAAATCAAAATGTCATCAAGATAAACAAACACAAAATCATCCAGGAAATCTCTCAGGACATCATTGATTAAGTTTTGAAAAACGGCAGGGGCGTTAGTGAGACCAAAAGGCATGACCAAGTACTCGTAGTGTCCTAGGGGTGTCTTAAAAGCGGTCTTCCATTCGTCCCCTTCTCGCATTCTCACCAAGTGATAGGCGTTGCGGAGATCGAGTTTAGTGAACATTCTGGAGTCCTGAAGCCGTTCAAACACAGAGTCAATCAGAGGAAGGGGATACTTATTTTTGATAGTGATGTTATTAAGTCCCCTGAAGTCGATGCAGGGTCTCAAAGTCTTATCTTTCTTTGAAACAAAGAAAAACCCTGCACCGAGGGGAGAAGTAGACGGGCGGATAATACCTGACTTTAAAGATTCCTCTATGTATTGCCTCATTGTCTCCCTCTCTGGGCCTGACAGGTTGTACAGTCTGCTAGACGGCAGCGGGGCACCAGGAAGGAGATCTATGGGGCAATCATAGGGTCTGTGAGGTGGTAGGGAGATGGCTTTCTGTTTACTAAAAACTGGGGCAAGCGCATGATATACGGAGGGCACTTTGGAAAGGTCAATCTCTTCCTTACTGGGGGGTGAGACAGAACCAGAAGAGATGGCAGAACGTAAACAATCGACTAAACAAGCCTCACCCCAATGTTCAATCATGTTATTTTTCCAGTTAATCTGGGGATTGTGTTTTAACAGCCATGGGTAACCTAAAATCAATTGGGACTTAGGGGAATCAAAAATGAAAAAATCACATTTCTCATGATGGTTACCTGACAACACCAGGTGGATGCTTTGAGTCCAGTGGGAGATGGAGGTGATGGTCTGTCCAGTGAGACCTCTGACACTGACAGAGCTGTTTAAAGGAAGCATGGGTAGGTTAAGAAGCTTCACAATATCCAAGGAAATCAAATTCTGTTCTGCACCGGAGTCAATTAAAGCCTGAGTGGTAAAAGTATCATTATCAAAATAAACAGTAGCAGGGAGACAAAATTTTTTCTCAGGAGTTGAAGTTAAATTACCCACCAATATCTCCTGATTTATTGGTGGTTCTGGCCTTTTAAACGGAGATGACAATTTTTCACAAAGTGACCATGCTTTCCACAATATAAACACTCATTTGCAGTTAATCTGCGTTGTCTTTCCTCAGGGGACAGTTTTGCCCGACCCACCTGCATTGGCTCTGGTTCGGGGAAGACTGGTGTCGCGGAACTACTTCCGGTTGAGGGGCGGTCCCAAGATTTGTAGTCCCT
>JBBPBX010033180.1:5571-33418 GCA_038048925.1 Garcialebias charrua | reverse complement strand
ACTAAAACTTTCTCACACATTACCACACAACACAAAGATTTTAACACTGGACTCTGTGTCATCAAACGGGTTATTCACTAAACTCTCGGTCATGTGCTCATACAGTTTGCACTACTTCTCATACTTGCACTAATGTTTGTATTACATCACTGCCTATAATCATAATACTGTTTACATTCTCTGTTTACATTTATAATACTGTTTACTTTTATTACTACTGCTTACATGTAATTACTACTGTTTACATTTTCACTACTCTAATATCTACACCACTGCTGATACATATACAGTGTGCTCTGAACGGTCTTATTTAGGGATGCCCAATGTGCCTTACTGCATATGCCACTTTTTGCCTCTATAACAACATCAACTACTACCTCATACATATACTGTGTACATTAACTCATACGCTGCTTTGCCACTTTGCAAATGTCAATGCTAGAAACCTTTAGTTTATTTTAGTTATACTTTTTATACTCTTTTTTTATACTAGTATGCAAAAACTCAGGACAGTATTATGTTCATTAAATGTTTAATGTTTTAGTTTTAGAGTTGGTGTAAATTTTCATACTCTTATTCCACTATGCAAAAAACTCAGGACAGTGTTAGTTTTACTATTTTATGCTTATGTCAATTATTATATGTTTCAGTGTTTCAATGTTTAGATGTTTACTGTTGCACCGAGGGACTGAGAGAAACGCAATTTCGGTCCTGTGTATGTCCTGTACAGTACATATTGCAGATCTGACAATAAAGTTGACTTTGACTTTGACTTTGACTTATGTGAAAATTTAATCTAATCTGAAAAGAGGACGTTAGACTACTGAGCAACAGTCCAGTTCTTTGTCTCCTTAGTCCAGGTAAGACACTTCGGATGTTTCATGGTTCGAGTGGCTTAACTTGAGGAATAAGACATTTGTAGCTCATGGATTCCACAGTGCATGAGTTTACTACTGTACAGTATTGAACTTAATCACAATATTCTAATTTTCTGAACTGAGTTTTTTTTTCATTATTTGTAAGACACAATCATCAAAATTACAAGAAATAAAGGCTTGAAATATTTCACTCTGGGTATGTGGTATGACATGATTTTGGAACTATGCATAAAGTGGCACAACATATATATGTTGTATCATTCAACTATGTTCGTTTTTACAAGCAAAATCATAAATCAATGAAAATTTGTTCCAAAAGTGGTTTTAAAATTGGCGCCGTGTTTCGTCATGGGACATCCGGGTACTTACGCATGTGACGTCTGTGACGTAGGGACTAGAAGTTGAGCCTGCGGGCTGCTATCAGCATGCAGTGTAATTGTGTTCAAGATCGCCTTTTTTTTGTGTATAACTTGAAAAATGCCGGTAATACGTTGTGTCACATTTGGGTGTTCTAATATCATCAGTGAACAAGTGAACCTTTTCACTTTCCCAAAAGATGAAATACTTCGTCAAGAATGGACAAAACAAAGCTGTCCCCCTTGGAGCCCCCCTCGCTTCTGAACAGTAAGGCTCAAATAAATACGGGTGCAGACCTTTATTAGAACCAGCTGTTTTGTTGTTCATCACTCGAACTAACTTCGGCTAAACTGAAGACAAATCGCTCAAATCTTCATGTAAATTGCTTAATTCCTCGGTTTATATATGCTCTGCCATTGTTATATACAAGTTGCGTTCTAGCCATTGCGTCATAAAAATGCGTCTGCGTTTGACCCCCCCTTTCTCCACCCGAAAACTGCGACGCACTGCAGATAACTATTTTATTAAAAATACTTTTATATATTAATTATTTGAGGCATCTGTGTGCAAAAAAATCAAAGCTGAGTATATGTTGTGCCACTTTATGCATAGTTCCAAAATCATGTCACACCACCTTTAAGTGACTGACAAAAAACTTATTTTGGGATGTAGTCCCCAACTTACGAGCGAGTTCCGTACCTACGGGCCGCTCGTATGTCGAAAATTCGTAAGTAGGATCACCCAAAAAAAAACTTTTTTAAATAAAATAAATGAATACATGAATAATTCAACTCACTCCTTCATCTTTAAAAAAACTTTGTTAGGATAGGCTAAGTGCTTGGTGACTGTACAGTACTGTACATTTATCTATTTATTTAAAATATACTGTACAGTATATATATTTATTTTTTATTTAGATAAATGTACAGTACAGTACTGTACAGTCACCAAGCACTTAGCCTATCCTAACACAGTTAAAGGTTCAGTCTGCAGTTTCTGTAGAACAGCAGCACTTAGAAAAAATTTCAACAAGCAAAGCATTCTGATCCCTCCCCCTCAGAGCCATATATGGCTCTGCCCCCTTGTGGTCTGTTGAAATTTGAATTCAAGCTCTGTTTTTATTGGCTGATTCAAATTCAAGCTCGGTTTTTATTGGCTGGTTACAAACTTTGTTTTTATTGGCTGGAAAATGGCGGGTCACTTTTTCTTTTTAGAAATGCTTATTTACCACCTGGAGAAGCAAGGGGACAATATTTTTTTTTAGTTTTTTCAGAGATTACCTCTCTAACATCAATCTAGTGACAGAGTGAAGAAATATGTTAAAATATATATTGTTTGAAAAGTTACAGACTACATTACAATCTTGCATACCCCAGCTTTAAGGAGTCAGTTGAATAGACCTTTTACCAGTTGACGTCATCACGCATGCGCACTCGCATTTTTTGAGAATTAACCGGAAACTAGGGCTAACGTCGGAGAGTTTTCATTACTGCCTACGGTCGCGCTGGGGAAATACTGTATGAGTTTTATTGAGTTTAGAACAACTTTTATTGTGTTTAGAATTGTTCGAGGCAACGTAAACGAGTAAAAGAAGAAGGTAAGACATTCGTTTTACCAAGTCCCTCTAGGAAAGTCGAGTAAAGCGACTAAAAGAAGGAAGTTATGGCTTCAAGCGCTTCGCCGGCAGGACTTCACCCCGACACAAAACAGCAACGTGTGTAATTGGCATTTTTTATCTGGCATGGCCATTAATGATCTGAACTCCGTGGATTACGTTCCTACATTACATCTTGGATATGGGAAACAGACAAAACAGAGAACAACCTCCCGCAGCAGAATGCTACTGGACAGTTGATAAGCTAGCAGCTAGCTAGTTCTACTAGACCTGGCTGTACCTCAGTCCACTGCCTGTGTTGAAGTTTCAACCTGCAACATGCAAGGAGATTCTTCCTTCAACCCCCCTGAAGAAAGAACAGGTGAGTAAAATGTCATCAAACATGCAGCTCTATAAAAATGAACAGACCACTGCACTGCCTGTTATCATTTGAACTCTTTCTGGGATGAAATAATAGTTTCCACAAGACAAACATGTTTTATTAACATAATTTGAAGTCTGACAGCACTGCATCTGAAAATATTTCAGCCATTTCTCTGTTTCTGTAAGTTATTCGCACAGTTTTGCTGGGAGCATCGGTGATATGCTGTCACAGAAAAAAATAGCAATCCTGTCATCAATGTGTATAAGCATACAGTTTAACTCTACATAAGACTGTTTTGTTTATTGTCAAATATGAATTAATACTTTCTTTGTTTTACAGCAGCAACTGGGTTTGATGTCAAGTCAGAGGTGGAGAAAAGGGGAGCTAGTCTGAACCTGCCCCCTTTCTGCATCCAAGGCACACTGAGGAAGAGGTATGTATGGTACAAGGAGTGTTGTGGCCTTTTGTAGCAGTAAGTGCAATAAAGTAAAAATATCTTTGTAAGTACAGGTGTTTCCGGCAGCGTGTAACTGGCCCGGCAGGGCACAAAGATTCGCTTGCCCGCTGGGCCGACACGCATTTATGGACCTGTCAGGCCTGTCATGATCCAAATATATATATATTAAATAAATTCTGTCGACCGTGACATCACATTGGTTGAAGTTTTTGAAGGACATCACGCTAATCCAATGAAAACTCACAGCACTCCTCAGCTGGCTCAGTCATTCCCTCCCCAGTTTGACCAAATGTATATACTGTATTAAAATCCACGTTTATTACAGTAATTTATTACTGAAATAGTCTACACATCCCAAAACAGACATTGATTGTAGTACATTAAATTTAGAAATGAACACACCAACCTTTAAATATAAGGCAACTGTGCTCTAATTTGACTTTTAGTAAAGTGGAACTTTTGTTTAGTTAAATTTTTTAATCTGTTAATATACAAATGCTGTTTTAGACACATTTTAGGATTTTGAATCTCACTAGATAAAGAAAGAGCGTTTACAACAAAAACAGGTCAGTCTCTCTTATCATGGTGACCTAACCAGGCCGAAAGAAAATCAGATCTGTTCTCTAGTTTACAGTTCAGCTCTCTGGTCATCCAATGACTTAGCAACAAAACCCCATAAACATTAAACTGTCTAAAGTCTCCAAGTTGTCAGAGAAGGCATCATTAAAAAAAAAAACACATCCTCTGGTATGTGTTGTTTCTGTTTGTGACATATAAACAATGTGTGTGCAGTGAACCATTCTTCACTGCATGACTGTTTGCGTGTATCTGCCTCAATTAAATCTGATTCTGCTTGTGAGACATTTAAAGATGTTTTGAACTTCTGGCAGGTCTCTCTGATGGCGTGGAGACTGGACGGGGCCACGGTCGTCAGCTACTTCATCTGCCGGAGGGTCTGGATCGAGAAACCGCAGCCAGGGGCTTTGAGCATACCTCAAAAGAAAAAAACATGAAGCTTTAAAATCTAGCTTATCTAGACAAAATAAAGGAATTAAAGAAAAATGCAGATAAGCGTTAGTGGTTTTTAATGTTTACTACTACAACCTGCAATAGGTCAACAATGGCTCCACGCTCAAAATGTCCTTGTGAAGACCAGTGTAGTAATAATAATAATAATAATGAATTCAATTTATAATGCACTTTTCATTAATAAAAATCTCAAAGTGCTACAAAGTGTAACAAAGCAAAGATCAAAATAAAACAAGTGATAAAATCAAATAAAATCAATAATAATATCGACTAAGATCAAAGATAAAATCATGTGGATGCAGATTAGGCTTGCTTAAAAAATAAATAAAATAAAACAAGTGATAAAATCAAGTAAAATCAATAATGATATCAGCTAAGATCAAAGATAAAATCATGTGGAGGCAGAATAGGCTTGCTTAAAAAGAAAGGTCTTTATGCTGCTTTTAAAGTCAACCAGTGACTGTGGAGCTCTCAGGTCATCAGGGAGGGAGTTCCACAGGCGGGGGGCAGCCACACAGAATGCTCGGTCTCCCATGGTCCTCAATTTGGTCCGAGGAATATGAAGGAAATTACTGTTCTGTGATCGTAGAGACCGGGTGGATGAATATGGTGCAAGAATGTCCTTTAGATAGTCAGGTGAAGTGCCGTGCAAGCATTGATGGGTAATGAGAGCAGTTTTGTACTGAATTCTGTAGGTGACAGGAAGCCAATGGAGGTTATGGAGAATGGGTGTGATGGGCTCATTCCAGTCATCAGGATGTTGTGGGTCAAAACGCAGGCTGTTCAGCGTTCTCCTGAAAAACTTCTCGATGCCGATGTCATGTCATGATTTTATCACTTGTTTTATTTTGATCTTTGCTTTGTTACACTTTGTAGCACTTTGAGATTTTTATTAATGAAAAGTGCATTATAAATTGAATTCATTATTATTATTATTATTACTACACTGGTCTTCACTGGTCTTCACTGGCACTACCAGATGCTGTCAAAAAGACAATTTTACCTATGCAACCCATGGGATTGTCAAAAAATCTGGTAGTGCCATGACACCAACATGAAAAATGTGGTTGATATCAAACACATATTAGCTAATCTGTTTGTAGAAGTGTTTTTAAAAAAATGTCCAAAAACTATTCCAGATCTTACAATTGTAGAAAACATTTAAAACCGTACATATGTCATTGCATTTATTTCTTATCTAGTGCCACTAGAAAACAACAATAATTAACACAATACAATAAACTACAATTGTACAATGTTGAATAATTTTTTGACTGGAATAAGACAAAATAAGTGATATTGTATTATTCTAGCTGTTGGTGAAATCAAAAAAGGCGTTCAATACAGGATCAACTGGACTTTATTTGTTGCAGAAAACGTTTCGACTTCTGTCCAGAAGTCTTTTTCAATTCTGAATGGAAGCTGTGAGAACGAGAAGTTTTATACAGGCTTACAAGTCACGCACCAACATATGAAATTGGAAACTGAAATAACACCACAAATTAACTAACATGCCCATTCTATTTAAATTGACAAAACGACACATCCCAGCTTAACAAAGGGGGGTTTGTAACACATACATGTAAATTGAAAGATCACACCTTAAACAGTAGGAGGTTCCCTTGAGGTCTCTGTTAGAAGACACAAAACTGTATGTAAATTGACAAACAACACCTCCCAAACAACAACAGAGGCTACTCAGAGAACTTTGTTAGTCTAATTTACAGACAAGGCATCCCTGCTCCCATCCGGTGTAAAACGTTTCGGAATCAAATCCAAAACTGAGTTATAGGTCTTAGACAGTTGAAATCTCAGACCTCCTCCTCTGTTAAGAGAAGGTTTTTCTCTCTTAACATACACAGCTTCCTTTACCCCCCTCTCAAACCATCTGTGTTCTCGGTCCAAAATTTGAACATTCTGGTCCTCAAAGGAGTGTCCCTTGTCCGTGAGGTGGAGGTGAACTGCAGAGTTTTGTCCAGAGGAGGTTGCTCTCCTATGTTGAGACATTCTTTTGTGGATAGGTTGTTTCGTTTCTCCGATGTAACGGTCTGAGCAGACTTCGCTGCACTGGACTGCATAAACCACCCCACTCTGTTTGTGTGTGGGGGTTCTGTCCTTCGGATGCACCAGCCTCTGTCTGAGAGTCCGGCTGGGTTTGAAGTGTACTGGGATGTTGTGTTTGTTAAAAATCCTTCTGAAATTCTCTGAGACTCCAGCAACATAAGGAATGACAATGTTTTTCCGTCTGTTAGACTTTTTCTGTTCATTATTGTGTTTAACAGATTTCCTTGCTGACTTGACAAACGCCCAGTTGGGATATCCACATGATTGCAGAGATTTTTTGATGTGTTTCTGTTCCTTTTCCTTCCCTTCTGTCCTTGTGGGGATGTGTTCTGCCCGATGCTGTAAAGTTCTGATGACAGAAAGTTTGTGCTCCAGTGGATGGTGAGAGTCGAACAGGAGATATTGGTCTGTGTGGGTTGGTTTTCTGTAAACTTCAATGTTGAGACTGTCATCTCCCTCCATATGCACCAAACAGTCCAAAAAAGGCAGCTTATTGTCGTTAGCATCCTCTCTGGTGAACTTGATGTTGTTATCAACAGAGTTAATGTGTCTGGTGAACGCTTCCACCTCCCTGGCTTGGATTTTGACACAGGTATCATCCACGTATCTGAACCAATGGCTTGGAGTTGTCCCCTCATAGGAGTTTAGGGCTCTCTGTTCCACTTCCTCCATGTAGAGGTTTGCAACAATGGGTGACACTGGAGATCCCATGGCACAGCCGTGCTTCTGTCTGTAAAAACTGTCATTGAACTTGAAATAAGTGGTGGAGAGGCAGAGATCCAGCAGGGTGCAGATGTGGTCTGGGGTTAAGTTGGTCCTTTTGTCCAAATCCTTGTCCTGTAGAAGTCTTTTTTTGACAGTTTCTACTGCTTCAGAAATGGGTATGCATGTGAACAGGGAAGTCACATCATACGATACAAGAGTTTCTCCCGGGGTCAGCTTCAAATGTTGAACTTTGTTGGTGAAATCAATGGAGTTTTTAATATGATGAGGTGTGTTTCCAACCAGAGGAGCTAAAATACCAGCCAGATGTTTAGCAACATTGTATGTCACTGAGTTCATGCTGCTCACGATGGGTCTGAGAGGTGTACCTTCTTTGTGTATTTTTGGAAGTCCATACAGACAAGGAGTGGCCTCCCCCGGGTACAGTCTATAATACAATGATCGATTGATTGTTTTCTCCTTTTCGAGTTTTTGTAGACAATCAATGACTTTCTTTTTAAAGGTGTTAGTCGGGTCCCTCTTCAGGTGCTCATAGGTGTTACTGTCATTCAGTAGAGCGGTTATTTTCTCCTGGTAGTCCGACGTGTTGAGTATTACTGTGCATCTTCCTTTGTCCGCTGGTTGATCCTGTATTGAACGCCTTTTTTGATTTCATCATGTCCTGGACGACTGAGAATCTTCACCAGCAGCTGTTGGTGAAGTTTGACTGAAAGTCACCTTTCTGGGTATTTGTGTTATAAGCATAATATGAAATTTATTCAGGAACACTGATTAAACTCACTTTAAAACTTGCAGCTCATCTCAAGTAGCAGGTGCAGTTCGTTTTTGGGCTGGTCCCTTCCATGTATTGTACAAGGTAACTGGGTGCAGGTTGGTTTTGAGTGTGTTTCCAACACCCCACAACTGATATTTCTCCATCTCAAATAACAGTGCAGCAGCATGGTTGCAGCCACCTCCTTGTCTGCAAAAACAATCACAAACACAATATACAACCATATTGTATGTGTCATTATGGAATTCACATGCAAAATATACTGTTTGTAATATATTTAAGATTTTCACAAATTTTACGTCTAATAAAGTGTAAGCTGTATAAACAACGTGTCAAAAGTGCAATAGTAAATACGTTATCAAACATAATTAAATTTTCCCAGGAAAGCTAATAAATGTATCTCTTGGGATAGTTCTTATTTTTCACATCACAACATCACCAATTGTCTCAGGTTTAATTTAAGACATAGTTTACAGAAATCAAATAAGAAATAAGGACGCTACGAACATTTGTGTGACTGACTCAAACGTCATGTTTTTGTTTACATACTGTGCTAATACTGACGGCTCTTATGAAGACATGGCGCTAGTTATAGCAGCTAACAGAAGATGTTAAACCTGTAACAATAACCAAATCAGTCTAAATATCAGAGGTATTGGCGTGAGAAATTTAAAACATTTATTTCTGACGCTTGGATATACAGGTTGTTGACAACTACACCCAACCCCCGACCTACGACTCCACCGACCTACGAACGCCTAGACCTACGAACGAGCCAAAGTAGAAGAATGCCATTGACGTACGGCGGAAAATACGTGACCTACGAACGAATCAAGTCAAAATAAGTAATTGAGCTACGGCAGACTGGATGCACGACCTACGAACGAGCCCCATTACAAGTATATAATCGAGCTACGGCGTAACTGCGTCACATACGGCAATCGGCGAGGTGGGGGAGGGGATTGCCTTTTGCCTTGGCTGTTGTTTGTTGGGCATGGGCATGACACTGCGCATGACAGTGGAAAAGTACCGCCAGCGAGAGGGGGGGGCTGGGCTTCTGGCGGATGTACACACAGCCGCAGTGCACCTGGCGGCGGAGGGATCCGTACAGGTAAAGCGGTAACTATTTAAAGGGCTGCGGCCATTTTGTCCCTCGTGGTTAGTTACGGCAATTGATGAGAAGAGACATACAAACAGCGAACGAACAAGAACGACAACGAGAAAAAAACAACAACGAACAACGAACAACGTACGAACAGGTACAGTACAGTACTGTAATATAGTAAATTTAAATTTAGCAGTTTTAGACTAAAGCCAACGTTAGCACACGTTAGCATTCATTTTCATTTTTGCTCCTTAGGAATTAGCACGTTAGCTAATTTTTGGCGCTAATTTTCGAGGCTAATTTTCAACGGGTCATCGAACGGGCAGGTACGGTCCAGTACTAAATTTAGCTACTCAAAGAAATATTTTTAGACGAAAGCAAACTTTTGCATTCATTTGTGAACGTTAGCATTCATTTTAATTTTTGCTCCTTAGGAATTAGCACGTTAGCTCGTATGCTAATTGTTCAAGAATGGCTCCGAAGAGACCTGGAAAGTCCGCGGACGCGGCAGAGGGGAAAAAACCTCGTAGAACGATAACGCTGGAGACAAAGGCAAAAATAATTAAAATGTCAGATCAGGGCATGATGCCATCAGTGATAGGAATAAAGCTTGGGTTAGCTAGGTCGACTGTGGGGACCATTACGAAGGACAGAGAGCGCATTCTGCAACAAGTGCGTGCTTCAGCCCCCATGAAGTCCACCATAATTACCAAACAAAGGACGGGTAGAATAGTTGAGATGGAAAGGTTGCTTGTACTATGGCTGGAGGACAACACGCAACGCAGAATACCAGTTGGCATGTCTGTGATTTGTGAGAAGGCGAGGATGATTTATCACAGGCTGCAAGAACTAGGGACGAGTGGGGGAGGTGCAGGGGGGGGGGGTGCGGGGGGCAGGGGGCTGCACAGAGCGATCAGGGTGAAGGGACGTCCTCCCAGAGCGATCCGGGTGAAGGGACGTCTTCCCAGAGCGCAGGAGGAGGGACTTCAAGCAGCACATCAGGGGAGTTGGATGGACCAGAGACCTTCAATGCATCAAAAGGATGGTTTGATCGTTTCAGGAAAAGACACAACTTCCACAACATCAGAGTACAGGGTGAGCATTTAATTTCTCATTTTTATTTTTTAATAATGCAGGTAGTCCACGACTAACAATTTTTTTTTCCTTTTATTACAGTGTTACAACAGCTTAACCGTGTCATTTTGTGTGCATTTAAACAGGTGAGGCAGCAAGCGCTGACCACGAGGCAGCTGAGGCATTCCCAGCAGAACTGGCTCAGATCATCAGGGACGGCGGGTACACTGCCCAGCAGGTGTTCAACGTGGATGAGACAGGGCTGTTCTGGAAGCGTTTGCCAGACAGGACCTACATCAGCAAGGAAGAACGAACCGCACCCGGCCACAAGGTCGGCAAGGAGCGTTTGACCTTGCTGGTGGGGGGCAATGCTTCGGGTGATTGCAAACTCAAGCCGTTGTTGGTGTACCAATTTGAGAAACCCAGGCCCTTCAGAAATATTGATAGATCACTGCTTCCTGTTTTTTGGGCGTCTAATAAAAAGGCTTGGGTGACGCTGGAAGTTTTTAAAAATTGGTTCACCAAGAACTTTGTGCCACAAGTCAAGCGTTTTTGCAATGACCACAGGATTCCCTTTAAAGTCCTGCTGGTCTTGGACAACGCTCCAGGACACCCCCTGGTCTCACCGAGATGAACAGTTATGTGAAGGTGGTGTACCTGCCTCCCAACACCACCTCTTTGATCCAGCCAATGGACCAGGGGGTTATTAGTACGTTTAAGGCGTACTACCTGCAGAGAGTCATCCGTGCCGCTTTGGAGGCAACGGAGAACTCTCAGACCCTCACACTGAAAGAGTTCTGGCGTAAGTACAACATCCTTGATGCTGTGCGCAACATTGGCCACTCCTGGGAACGTGTTACTAAACAGAACATGTGCGGAGTATGGAAGAAGCTCTGTCCAAAGCTTGTTCAGGAGGTACACGATTCCCAGGAGGTGGACCGTGTAATCGAGGATGTTGTGAGGATGGGCAGGTCACTGGAGCTCGACATGGACCAGGACGATGTTCAACACCTGCTGGGTGCATCAGGAGAGGAGCTGTCCCCAGACGACCTGATTCAGCTCGACAGGCACGTCCCGGCTGAGGAAGTGGAGGAGGAGGCCATTCCTCCGACCTTCACCAGGTAGGAGATGGTGCTGGGCTTTCAGGAACTCCACAGCTTCCTGGCGAGGATGGAGAAGCAGGACTCCGATAGTGAGAGGTTCGCCAGGGTCCGTCGGGGTGTCCTCAATGAAGTTGCGTGTTACCAGCAGATCCTGGATGACAAAAAACTTGAAAAGGTGCAGAGCAGCATGCTGCAATATTTTACAAAGGTCACAGCACCGCCTCCAGGATCTGCTGGTGCACCAGCTGAAAGGCCATCCAGTCCTCCTGCAGCAAGCCAGGAGGAGGCCTTGGACATCCCACCAGCTGAAAGGCCATCCAGTCCTCCTGCAGAAAGCCAGGAGGAAGCCATGGACAGCCCACCCTCTCCCCAGTGAAAGACGCCCAACAACCCCCCCCCCCCCTGCTCCCTCCCTCCAGGTACAGTACGTACTGTAATGAAATGTTATTTTTTGGAGTTGTCATGTTACACACATTAATTTAATCTGTTACTGTCTCTGCTTATGTTCACAGCCTACTACAGTATCCTCCTCCTCCCCCTCCTCTCCACCAACTCCACCGTCCCATCACTGACCTGCCCACCCTCACATTCCAGCACAGCAACGTCAGAAAGGTACAGCAAAGACATGTTAATTTTTTTTAATTTATTATTTTTGTTTTAACTTACATCTACACCTACTGTAATCATCACCTCTCTCTCGACAGCCTCCAAAGCGGCACGTCCCCCTGGTCCATCCACACATCTGCTACGCACCACACCACACACGTAAGGAGAAGTTGTTGTTGTCTGTGTTGTTGTTATCTGCAGGCGTTGACGTCTGTGTGTGTTTGTGTTTCAACAGCTCCACTTGCTGCTCCGCCTCATGGAACAGCGTCAGGTACCACGTACCGTGCTCCTGCTGCTCTACCTCCAGCCTCCTGCACCTCCTCCAGCCTCCTCCCTGTCCTCCAGCTCCACACATGCACCACACACGTAAGGAGAAGTTGTTGTTGTCTGTGTTGTTGTTATCTGCAGGTGTTGACGTCTGTGTGTGGGTGTGTTCCAACAGTTCATCCGCGTGTTGCTCCACCTCATGGATGAGCCTCTGGTGCTACGTGCTCCTGCTCCTCTGCCTCCTGCCTGTCCTCCAGCCTCCTGCCTGTCGTCCAGCCTCCTCCCTGTCCTCCACACATGCACCACACAGGTAAGGAGAAGTTGTTGTTGTCTGTGTTGTTGTTATCTGCAGGTGTTGATGTCTGTGCGTGGGTGTGTTCCAACAGTTCATCCGCGTGTTGCTCCACCTCATAGATGAGCCTCTGGTGCTACGTGCTCCTGCTCCTCTGCCTCCTGCCTGTCCTCCAGCCTCCTGCCTGTCGTCCAGCCTCCTGCCTGTCCTCCACACATGCACCACACAGGTAAGGAGAAGTTGTTGTTGTCTGTGTTGTTGTTATCTGCAGGTGTTGATGTCTGTGCGTGGGTGTGTTCCAACAGTTCATCCGCGTGTTGCTCCACCTCATGGATGAGCCTCTGGTGCTACGTGCTCCTGCTCCTCTGCCTCCTGCCTGTCGTCCAGCCTCCTGCCTGTCCTCCACACATGCACCACACAGGTAAGGAGAAGTTGTTGTTGTCTGTGTTGTTGTTATCTGCAGGTGTTGACGTCTGTGTGTGGGTGTGTTCCAACAGTTCATCCGCGTGTTGCTCCACCTCATGGATGAGCCTCTGGTGCTACGTGCTCCTGCTCCTCTGCCTCCTGCCTGTCCTCCAGCCTCCTGCCTGTCGTCCAGCCTCCTGCCTGTCCTCCACACATGCACCACACAGGTAAGGAGAACTTGTTCTCTGTGTGTTTTTCATGTTTTCTTTGCAGGTGATTTTTCAGCTGTAACTGCACATTTTCATGTTTGTGTTCATTCTTACACAGATCACATCTTGCACGTTCTACATGAATGGATGTCTGCCTGCAACACTGTCTTCCTGGACGTCTGTTCTTCCTGCCTCTGGTGTCCTGCATGTTGCCTCCATCCATCACCTTTGTGTCGTTCTGCCTAAATGACTGCTGCCAAAAACCAAAAAAACTTCATCTGATGCACAGACCTGCTCACATCAGGACAATTGCACATCAGGACCACACACCTGAACTGACACCTGCCTGAACTAACAGCTGGCCTAAAATGCTCCCAACATTCATTGTTGAGCAATGGCTAAGCAGTTCCATCAGATGCAGGTTTGATCATGAGAAAAACATCATCTGTCTACCTACACTTCAGTCGCAATTTTGTTTCATTTTTCTGCTGCTTCTAGCTTTTTCTGAGTTCATGGACTTCTTTCTCATGCACATGGACACTCATCAACGCACTGGTTTCAAAAACATGATGGTTGCAACTTGTTTCTGATAGATGGATGGATGTGAGTCCCTGAATTGCTGCTGTTCTGATGTTAAATGCTGCACTTTGAGAATGTTCATGTGTGATTGTTGACATCATTGTGCTGATGTGAGTCCCTGATTTGCTGCTGTTCTGATGTTAAAAGCTGCACTTTGAGAAGTGTTCATGTGTGATTGTTGACATCATTTTGCTGATGTGAGTCCCTGATTTGCTGCTGTGATGTTAAAAGCTGCACTTTGAGAAGTGTTCATGTGTGATTGTTGACATCATTTTGCTGATGTGATTTCCTGCTGATTTCCTGCAGTTCTGATGTGAAGTTACTGATGTACAGTTACTGTGTGTGTTTATGGATGAATGTGTGGTGTAATGGTTTAGATAAGTGTTTGTAAATAAAGTTCTGTGCATGTTTATGGCCCAGTATGTCAGTCTCATGCTGTTAAATGTGTGCGCGGCGCACCGTTAGCGGTATTTCCGCGACCTACGAACGGAATAACGACCTACGAACGGGACGCTATTTTCACCCCCTAGCTACGACAGGATCGAGCTGCGAACGGTTCTTAGGTCCCAAACTCGTTCGTAGGTCGGGGGTTCCCTGTACACAAGAGTTAACTCACCCTGCTGGACATTCGCAAAAAGCCTGAAGGATTTCCCCATTTTCCATAAGCGCACACAATCACCTCCTCTCGTATCCGTGGCACAATGTTCAGGCATTTTGACCAGTGGTTGTTCACTATTTTAAGAAAACAAGCTTCTAAATTACAACTCGCTATCATTACGAAGCTCCTCGGCTCCTTCCTACTAGCCCCAACATCCGGTTTCGATTCGGCGCGGCATTTTGCCGTCCAATCAGAACGCTCGTTTCAGGCATGCTTTGCGTGATGACGTCAACTGGTAAAAGGTCTATTGTCTCCCACTTCCCCAGCAGGCTCCATTCACATAGAGACTCTACTTCCTCAGACGGCTGAGACGAGCTGGTCTGAGCAGCCCAGTCCTCACCTCCTTCTACAGGTGTGCAGTGGAGAGCATCCTGTGCTCCAGCATCAACGTGTGGCATGGAGGCTGCACAGTTGAAGAGAGGAAAGCTCTACAGAGAGTGGTGAAGGCTGCACAGAAGTCTGTTGGAGTCAGTCTCCCCACCATCACAGACATTTACACCTCCAGATGCAGGAAAAGAGCCACCTGCATCATGAAAGACCTCACTCACCCAGCACACTCACTCTTTGCCCCACTCCCCTCAGGACGGAGGTTGAGGAGCATCAAATGTAGAACCACTAGACTGAGGAACAGCTTCTACCCTGAGGCTGTTAGACTCATGAATAAATAAAAATAAAATAAAAAAATAAACACTGCAAAATATCACATCATGCTGATGCTGATCTGTTTTCTTGTTGCTGTATTCATCTGTGACCATCTGCTCATACAAACTCATGTTCGTGCTGCTGTTTATTCCCACTATATTAGGCTTAGTGTATTACTAGTTGATGTTTTTCTTAGTTAGTTCTAGATGTTATTACTGTTTTTCTCTTTCATTGTTGTTGGATGTAACTGGGACCTCGTGTACATAATCTCGTTTTCATCTCATGTACCACATGCGGTGCAAATGACAATAAAGACTCTCTGACTCTCTGACTCTGATAAAGGGAGCTTTCACTTTATGTGAAAGGGAGACAATTCAACTCACTCCTCTTTAAAAACTGTGTTAGGATAGGCTAAGTGCTTGGTGACTGTACAGTACTGTACATGTATTCATTTATATATAAAAAATATATATATATTTTTTTTTAATGAGATGCATATTCGTAAGTCCGGAACCTCGTATGTCAGAGCGCTTGTAAGTCGGGGACCCCCTGTACCTGTAGACCTGTGCCCTGAGGAATCCCTCTCCAATGAAGCCAGTTGGCAGACCATAATAATGTGACACTCATGAAAGTCTGATGTAAAACCACTGCAGGCGCACAATCGCAGGAGGCTGTTGGTCTGAAGCCTTTCAGAATAAAACAAAACCTATTTTAAATCCATCAATCGGCTCATTCAGAGCTGCTGCTGAGTCAAAGGGGATCGTTTCGCTTGTTTCGCTCCGAACATCAGTTTTAGGAGGAGTTTGCCGCTTCTAAAAAAAAAAAAAAAAAAAAAAGTTTTTCTTTTTCTTTTTTTAATCCAAAGCTCAAAGTCTGATCGGGCCCAGCGGAGGATCAACAATTACACCAGGACCTGTTCAGGGGGGCAATCTTTTTATTGTTTCGTGCAAAGTCCGCCCCGAGTCAACTCAGTGTGGGGACATGAGCCAAACTGGTCGACACTCATCTTGTGGAGACTTTTCTCCTCCCGTGGTGAAGAAAGCAGAGGGGCGCGCACGCGGCATGGCGCAGAGATCTGAAGACAACCCGCTGCGCTTCTCCAGGAGCTGGACGGCTGGAGGCGGCGGGATCAAGGTGTCCGACCACCACCGTGACACGGAGCCTGCACGCTGCTGTCAGGAGGAGCCGCTGCACCTCCGAGTGGGCGACGCCACCATCTCCGAGACGGCGCGCGAGCTGTGCAGAGCCGTGTCCGTGTCCCTGGGTCTCTCCGTGACGGAGCAGGGCGACGCGCTCCCCGCGTGCGCAGGCGGCAGCGGAGGGGACTACTTTCTCTGCGCGGACGCCGCTCCCGGAGCGCACGCGCCGGCTGCCAGCAGCGACTACAGGTGTCCGGAGCGAGACACGCGCCCGGCGGACATGTTCAAAAGTCCGGAGCCCCTGACCCCCCCCGGCCGGACGTCGTCCGGGAGCGGGCAGAACTTCCCGCAGTGCGAGGACAGCCCGGCTCGGTTCGACAGGCCGTGCCGCGCGTACCGCAGCCCCCACGACGGAGCGCGCGACGTGGCGGAGCAACCGGAAGAGTACGGCGTCCGGGTCAAGACCGAGGGCGGCGAGGGGGCGGCGTGGAGCGGGAATTACACCTTCAACCGCAGGTACAACACGCAGCTGTGGGGGGCCAGGCAGTGCGTGAACGAGCCCGCACAGAGCACCGCGTTCATCTGCAACCCGTACGAGGGCGGCGCGGTGCGGCCCGAGCACTGGTACCCGCACCCCCACAACCCGGGAGACGTGAAGAGCGAGGCGGGTGAGTGGCTGGACGTGGTCTACAACGACTCCAGGTAACATCATCATCATCACTTACAGTATTATTATCAGTGTTGCGAAAGTTGTGCGGCATCGTGCGAGTGAAAATATTTATTTCTCCAAGTCCCCTCAAAAGCAAACCATTCAGCTGGACCATAAATAAAATAAAAACAAATAAACAAAAGCTTCTAAAGAGCTCACATGCAGACTGTTATTAATTCCTGCAGCTGGTCTTGGTTCTGCAGAAACATTCCTGCTGCACGTGTCTTCTTCTTCCAAGTTCAAGAAGTCCAAGGATGTTTCTGCACGGAAAGAAATGATTTAACAGCCTTATGAAACTTATCAAATAAGACAAAATGCACAAAAAACTTATCAAATAAGACAAAATGCACAAAAAACTTATCAAATAAGACAAAATGCACAAGACTAATCAATTAAGACAAAATGCACAAAAAACTTATCAAATAAGATTAATGCACAAAAAACTTATCAAATAAGACTAATGCACAAAAAACTTATCAAATAATACAAAATGCACAAAAAACTTATCAAATAAGACAAAATGCACAAAAAACTTATCAAATAAGACTAATGCACAAAAAACTGATCAAATAATACAAAATGCACAAAAAACTTATCAAATAAGACAAAATGCACAAAAAACTTATCAAATAAGACTAATGCACAAAAAACTGATCAAATAAGACAAAATGCACAAAAAACTGATCAAATAAGACAAAATGCACAAAAAACTGATCAAATAAGACAAAATGCACAAAAAACTTATCAAATAAGACAAAATGCACAAAACTAAGACGTGCTCAGGAGGCTGTGCATCAGAATTTATTTACTGACTTAATTAAAAACAGATCAAAAGTTTCATATGTGATGAATTAGTTTTACAAGTTTTGACTCAGCAGGAAAACATGTGTCCTGCAGTCATGACTGTGGGTTCTGTGCTTTTTATTAATCCACGCTGGAAAAACCTCTTTCTAACAACTCTGTTCAATATGTACCATCAAACCCCAGCAAGTGCTTTTATGAACAAAAATGCAGTTTTTAAATTTAAAATTAAAACATACAGTATTCCTAATTCTCTCCAGAAAATGAAAAGACTGCTAAATTTTGAAAAAATGAATACGAAATATTGTCTATATTAAATTATTTTAGGAAATGCCGGTATTAACGAAGATAATTATAAATGCACTTTAATAATAATATTAAAAAGCTGGTGCAAATGTGTACAACAACAAAGAAAAACCTTAAATATCAGTGTAGGTGCAACTTTTTGGATTTACTTCTAAAAGCCAATAATAATAATAAACTGTATTTTTTTATATTTATTTAAAATCCATCCATTTTAGGTTGTATTTCACGGAGACGTTCTGTCTTTTTTAAATGGCACAACATAATTTACCCCCTCAAAAAAATCCCCTGTGTGTGTTTTTTGAATTGGGTTTTGTGACGCTGTTTGGATGTGTGTGTGAACACACGCTCAGATTTCTTTCTCGGCCCGCCTGTGAGTTCATCGGGTTAATCATCGAGAACATTTGGGACACCGGCCACCCGAATGTTTGGGTTCGGTTCATCAAACTGTGGATTGTGTTGTGGTGTGTGTTGTGTTGCCTTCTCTTTGGATTTTGACTGTAGGGGGCGACAAGCAGTGTGAGCAGCTGATTTCTGGCCTCTTTTTGGAGTTCTGTCCGGACTACCGGGTCAACAAGACGCCCACAAGTCACTGCTGAGGACTAACGGCCTGATCTAAAAATCACTTTACCGTAGTTCCCCTCATAGTGTTGACCTTTACGTCTGTAATGACGTCTTGTTAAAACTGAAACAAACTCAACACACACGGCCTTTCATTAGCAGTCACAGCAGTAACCGTTGTTAAAAGCTGATCTCTGCTGAACCTTCTTGTGTTGCCAGATCGCTCAAAAGAACAAGCACCGGCTGTCGTTGCCGACTTTAAATCCTAAAAAGTGCCTCTCTGTAATAGACAACTGCACCGTGCCTTCACCTGCGACAAACCCGAGGTTCAGTGCCGAGGGAGTCCAGGAAAACCCAAGCCTCTTCCACTAATTTGGACCAAATGTGAACGTTCTTCTTCTTCTTCTTTGGTTTTTAACGGCAGCTTGCATCCATCATTGTTGCACTACTGCCATAATGTGAACGTCTTCCTCCATCTGTGGGTGGAGCGAAGGGGGACGTCCCGAGGGAGGCCATAACGATTCGGGCGCATTTGCGGTGAAACTCGTGTAAGTTGAGGATTTTTTTTTATTATTATTTTTTTAAAAGTTTATTCATTTTACAAAATGTGATACAACAAATGACAAGCAAATGAAAAGAAAATAAATAAATTGTAAAATGAAAAGGTAGCAGATGAAGAAAATATCTTATTAAATAAATTTAACAGCAACGCCGATGCTCTTGCAGGAAATTGAATGATTCCGACCCGGATCAACTTATCAGTAAAGAAGTGTTGGGAATGACCTCAGAGTTTGGTGAAAACGGTGGATTTTGTCAACCGTTCAACGCCGTCGGCGCAAAACGGGGAAAATAAAAGCAAACAAACAAGGACACAACCCTGCAAAATGAGGAGTGTTTCTGTTTTTTTATGGGTCACTGTGACAAGAACGGTGATGCAGATGCAGCGCAGGGAACAAAACATGCATAGATCCCAGTGAGATGTGATCATGCCAACACTCCGACCACAGATCATGTAGATTTCACAGGCCTTCATAATTTAATACAGACTTCAGTTCAGTATCAGAAATCAGTGTGATGTGAAAACAAAGGTGAAGTGTTTTACGTGTGCTTTCAGGGCCAGTGGGCAGAAGCTACGGTTGTTCTGAGCTCTGTAGAGACAGATTAATCTGTAAACAAGCCACTGATTTAACACTGATTCTGGCAAAAGGAGGAACTGGTGTAAAATAAAATAAAAAGGGATTTACAAATCTCATAAACATGTGCTGTAGTCCCAGTGAAACATAGCAAACATGAAATGTTGAACCTAAGAAATTAATCAACTTTATTTGGGGGATAAAAGTTAAATTAGAATTTTATGGAAGCAACGCATTTCATAAAAAGCTGTTCCCGGTCTATGTTTACCTTTTTGAAGCATCGATTATTTTAACAATCTGTAAATGTTGAGGAACTGAGACCAGTTCTTGGAGTTTTTGGAGGAGAACGGTTCTTGTTCAACAGTCCTCGCTCTTCTTTGCTGGGTTAGTCATTTCATGATGCACAAATGTTTTCAGTTGATTTAGGCGGGCCACTTCAGCTCCCAGTTTCTTCTTCTACGAATGCTGTTTAATGGATCCAGTTTAGCAGTGGAAGTTTAGTCAAGTACCTGTACGGCTGTTCATGTCAGAAGTCGTCATCTGCATAGGAGCATGTGTTCTAGACCCTGTAGAAAATTTTCTCCCTTGATGGAGTCTTTCCAAACGTGTAAGCTGCCCATGACATAGGCACTAATGCACCCTCATACCAACAGAGAGGCAAGCTTTTGAACTGTGCGCTGATAACAAGACAGACGGTCCCTCTCTTCTATAGTACAGACGGGGCATCCATGGTTTTCAAAACCAACAGATCAGTTTTCCACTGTGCTTCAGTTCATCTCAGCCTTTCTAAATGGTATTCATATATACCCATACCATACCATACCATACCATACCATACCACTTTATTTATAAAGTGCTTATAACAGCAACAAGGTCAACCAAAGTGCTGTAGCACAAAAACAAAACAACCAAAGGACATAGCAAAAATACAGTACATAGATCCACATATGTAAAGATAAGAACTAAATGACTAACATTATAAAATGCAGCTGCTTAAATCAACTCACACAGTGTCAAAAGCCAGGGATTAAAGTGAGTCTTCAAAGGAGATAAAAACAGTAAGCAAGGGATCTGTTTGACATGCAGTGGCAACTCCTTCCACAGTTTTGGACCTGCAACAGAGAGCCCTGTCACCTCTGAGCCTAAAATGAGTGCCTGGAACCAGTGAAAGCATCAGGTCTGCAGACCTCAGAGAGCGCTGTGGGACATATGGCTGCAGCAGATCAGCGAGCTAGGAGAAGGCAGAACCATTCAGAGATTTTAAAACGAAATTGAAAGTGAACCGGGAGCCAGTGAAGGGAGGCCAGAACTGGTGCAATGTGCTTTCTTTTGTCTGTACCAGTTAAAAATTGGGCTGCAACATTTTGTTGTAAACGTGTAGTAGAGGTCTATATAGGGGGCCGAGATGGGGCAGAGGCAGGGCAGCTGACTCGGGACCTGAAAGTCCCAGGCTCAATCCCCAGCCATTGCACATCTCGTGGTGTCTCTGAGCAGCACACCCTATCCCCAGCTGCTTCCCGGGTGCCTTCAAAAGCTGCCCACTGCACCACCTGGGCGTGGATGGGTTAAATGCAGAGAGCCAATTAATAGTATGATGTTTTGCATGATTGAGCTTTAAGCAGACTTTGTGAATGGCATGGTAAACGGTCCTGATAATGCTCAACAACCCAGGTAAATAAATCTAACAAGGTTAAGTCAGGTCCTCTGGATGGATTCTTTGTTGAAACATTTTTTCTTTTATCTAAAAGACTTCTTCAGTCTGTATGGTAAACTGTGTTTACAGACGGTGGTTTGTGGGCATGTTCCTGAGCTCATGCAGTGAGGTCCAGAACAGAATCGGACCTGTTTTTGATGCCGCAAGGCCTAAGGACCCAAAGATCACGAGCATTTATGACTTCCAGCCTTGTTGTTAGCGCTCAGAGATTCTTCAAGTCATAGATGGTGAAATATTTAACATCTTTCTACTTTCCTTTGAGGAACATTATTCTGCAGACTAGTGAACTTCTGCCCATCTTTACTTCTCAGAGAGTCAGCCTGTGTAAAATGCTCTTTGTATCCACCTTATTCCTAGCCCCCATGATTCCTTGCGCGAATTATGTGTACGACTTCCGCTGGAAGTCAGAACTGGCACTTTTTTTACACGCTAGCAACGCGCTAACCGGTTTTCGTCAGAGGTTTTAGGTCATAAAATATGTGGGAACACGAACGATCACAACTCAAATGTGGAGTTATTGTTTTACCGCTACCTACAGCTGTTGAGGGGTGGGAGGATGACTTGAAGAAGTGTCCGAAAATAACGTACACTAGCATATTTAGCTACTAGCATACTTAGCTACTTTGTTGACAGTTGCTTCAGATGGCGAAGCGATGAGCAATCTGAAAAGCTCTGAAGCTTATTAGTATCTTCACAGTAACAAGGTTGGTCAGTTTTTTTTACAGAGCTGTTGCTAATGAATCGTCTTCTTTATTAAATGAATAACACTTATATTAACTGCAGTTTATGCCCATGTCCCAACTTTTTTAACGTGTTGCTGTTATCGTGTTTAAATTGACCACTTTTTAAATAGTACTTTTTCAGTTTAAACTTTGAGATATATATATAGTAGGCCCTCATTTATCATGGGGCTTAGGGGACCACCCCGCGTTAAGTGAAAAACCGCGAAGTAGGGATACAGTAGTCCAAGTTCACGTAAACTTTATTGTCATTAACATCTCATGTAGTACATGAGATGGAACAAAATTATGTACACAAGTAGTAGTAGTAGTAAGTAGTAATTTATTTTAGTATTTACTAGGCCTGTCGCGATAAACAAGAAATCAATTAATCAATTAATTGCACAATAAATGAAAATTATCAACCTCATTTTCATTTATCGGCTTTATCGTTTCTTCGTCTCTCTCTCATTCTACTGAAGACACTGAATGACAAAATACTCAACTCCGGTGCTCTTCACTGACCCCTCCCTTTCTCTTTTCTCTTTAAAATTCATTTTAACTGCCCAAAATCGTGTTTTTCGATCGCTGAAAGCAGCTAAACAGAAGCTAAGCTACAAGATAAGCTAGCAGGCCGACCTTGGGAAAAAACCTCTGTCTTGTCGAAGCTCCAAAATTCATGGTTAAAACCTGTACCTTTGTGCAAAAGTTGTTTTTCTCTGCAAAAAGTAGCTGAGAACTTGTTTACTGATTACAATTTTTTTTTTTAATATTTGTGTGAAAAATACTATGCTAAAGAGCTCAATCAATCAATCAATCAACTTTATTTATATAGCACATTTTAAAAACCACAGGGTTAGCCAAAGTGCTGTACAGTAACACAAAAGACAAGTTAACTAAAACGATAAAAAAAAACAAAGCATACAAAAATAAATATCATATACCAGTCTCACTGCAGGTGGGTTAAAATGCCATAAGAGAATAAGATCACGTGTTAAAAGCTCAAACAAGACAGCGTCCGCCATTTTGAGAACCGAAAACGAGGAAGAAGAGACAGCCCATGTCACGTCAAGGGGCCTCCCTCCATTTTTCTTAAAGAGACACGCTGCTCGTTCCCTCACTGTCCATCCTTCGGTTCAAACAGTCTTATATTGCCATCCAGTGGTCAAAAAAAGTACTACACTCAAATTAATTAACCAACATTTCTTCTTAAATTTGACAATAATGACTAATTATTGTAAAATTTCAAAAAATATTATTGTTTATCGCAATAATTTCTGAGACAATTAATCACCCAGCAAATTTTGTTAATGTGACAGGCCTAGTATTTACTGTAGTAGTAAGTAGTAGTTTATTTTAGTATTTATATACAGGTACAGTATATAAATTATATTATTGTTAGGCTGATTGGTAACTCTAAATTGACCCTAGGTGTGAGTGTGAGAGTGGATGGTTGTTTGGTGTGAGTGAGACAGGTCCCTCTTGTAAATGAGTCCCCGTGACTCAACGAGGCTAGCCTGTATAAATAAAGGTTGAATGAATGAATGAATGAATGAATGAAAATGAAGGCATTTTAAACCCTTCCCACACTCTTGCAATGTTCTAAACTCTTAAACCTAATTTTTCAACGACATACAAAACTGTATATGTAGCTACAGAATTTTACCTACCAAGCTCTGTAGAACAGGAGCAGCTTGGTTTGTTATGGTCCAACTCTGTTCTGTTTCTGTAGACGTACCCTGCAGCAACCCACAATCAATCAATGTTCTAAACTCTTGTGTACTACTTATTTTAACAATATATTATAGCTACTAAAATGTACTTACCAGCGTGTCCCCACTCGGAGGTCCTCATTGGCCGGTTAAAAGAGGTGAAAAAAGTCCTGTTAATTAGGTTTCAGATGGACAACCGGATCATCAGCCGTGGGCGTCCTGCTCAGGGCACGTCGTTGGCTGGTTGAAACAGATTAATAAAGTCCCGTTAAGCTCCGGATGGATCACCAGATCATTAGCCGTCCGAAATATTTTATTTTTTGTAAACTTTTTATTGTACAATACAGTATCCAGTACTGTCCCAATCACGTGAGTCATATTAATTAGTTACCCGTTAATTTTTATTTTGGTCCAATATTGTATATTATGGACTGTACGTTCACAAACTGCGATAGAGCGAGTCTGCGAAGGTCGAACCGCCAAATAGCGAGGGACTACTGTATTCTGTTCCATTGTGATTAAAATATGGGTTCATGAATTCATTCATAAATTCAATTACTTATCGTACAATGTCTCAATTTTCCTGTAAATAATAGGGATTATACTGTATATAATTTCTAAAATCATGCATTTGAACAGTGCACCAAAAAAAAAGAGATAGAAAGAAGAAACTCTTACAGTCAGACGTGGTCCATCTGTGCAGCTGCCTTTACTACAACAACAACAACAACAACAACAATAACAACAACTACAAAGACACCTGAATTGTTCGCTCACGCTTGTAAATTCAGAAATTTCCAGAACTGGCCAGTCTGAGATACTCTCCACATAAAAAGCAGACCTCACCAGATTTTATTGGGCTCTACAAAACCGATAATGGAACAAGCAACGACAGACATCCCTTAGCTTTGATATAAACACTGTCTAGATAATTTGCCCTTTCAGGAAATAATTTATATTCAGCAATGAAAATGTTCTTTTAAAAAGCTGAACATATAAAATAGTCATTGAGCTCATAGAGGAAGTTCCATTAATTTACCAATGAAACTGTAGGCATCACAGATTAATTATGACATTAGACTTCCTGAGTTCCATAAACTAAATGCAATGGTTTCTATATAACCGCTGCATTGCAGAGCCTTTCATTGTAGTCAGAGAACACAGCAGGAATTGGATTTAAATGATTAAAGCATTCATTGAAGGAATCCCTGCCATCTTGCACACCAAAGTTTAACTGAAGATCTTGTCAGAGCTTCAAGTAGATATTAAGAATGACTCTCAGCTACTACCACACTGAATTTCAGCTCAGTATTTGTAAAAATGATCGTGTTTTAGCCATACGTGTTTGCTAAAGTCAGTTAGCTGTGACAGCCAACTAAATCCAGTTGACTCTATATGACTCGGTTTATATCCAATCATTACTTTCTGAGAGTTTCTTTAAAATCCGTCCAGTGGTTTGTGAGATATTATGCTAACAGACAGACAAATGAACACACGTGATCTCCCTGTTTTCATGGCAGTGGGACATCTTGATCAAATTGATGTCATCTGAATGATTTATGTGGCCGTAATGAACAACAGATGTGTTTTTGTCGTCTGTTTTTACACCGTTCTCACTGTTGAGATCCATTTTTCTTCCATATGTTTCTCGGGACGTAACTCATTCCACAGTTTTTATTCTACTGTTTTTGTTTAACTTTTTGAAATGTTTATCTTTGATTTTTTTTTTTTCCATTGAAAATGAGTGGAGCTCTTCACATTCTTCAAACTCTCTGCCATTTGAAACCTTGTAATGCTCATTTCAGCTTTTGTTCTGCTTCAGCATTTGTTTTAGCTTCTTTGTGCTAATTTCAGCTTCTTTCACCCTTTTTACACTTTCAGCTACTTTTTATGTATTTTTCTGCTAATTTTAGCTCTTTTCAGCTGTTTTTAATGCTTATTTCAGCCTTTTATGCTGCTATTAGCCTCTTACTTACTCTAGCTTTTTTGGGGGGGATTTTGTTGTTGTTGTTAATTTCAGCTTTTTTTATCCTTTTCAGCTACTTTTATCCTACTAATTTCAGCTTTCTCTACAAATTTCTACTGATTTTTCTGCTGTTTTCTGCTTTTATTTTCCTACCTGCAGCAAATATCAGCTGTTCAAATTGAATTCTCATGAATAGTTTAGCGATGAAACCTTTTCAGCCTGCTTTGAATTTCTTTAGCAGCTTTCAGCAAAAATCATTCAGCAATAAGCATTTACTCTGGATTGTTGCTGGAAATGCAATTTCTCCAGTTTTCTACCAGTCCGTGTCTCTTTGTGTCCGCGTTAAATCAGGATGCAAAGGTTTCATCCTTGCCACGTTCACAAAGGACCTTCATATCCATTTTTGTTTCCACCGAGGCAACGTTGTGTCTGAGCCTTCGCTAATCTCACAATCTTCAAGGCTGCAGCCGTTTGAACTTTACCCCATCTCCTCCTCCCTCCACAGTCCATTTTAATAAATTGTCTCACTCTTGTACTGTAATACTCCAACATATAGATTACAAGATGAGGAGCAACTCGTCTGAACTTTGGAAACTTTTGGGAGGTTCAAGGTCAGGCTCAGCTCTCTGTAACGAGGCAGACAGTTTCACAAGATAAACTGAAGATGGAGGTTTTAAAACAAGATAATTAAAGGAAAGCGCTCCTTAAAGGGCGGCACATCGCATCTTGTTTTAGACTAAGACTGTTTTATGTTGAGAAGGAAAAGAGTCCTGTTGTTTTGGTCGAGCCTTGAAAATGATGTTATGTGAGATCTTGCAGGGTGTATTAGAGTAGGGGTGTCCAAAGTGCTGTCTGGGGGTCTTTTACGGCTCTTCAAGTGATTCTGTGCGGCCCACGATTGCAATTTAAGAATGGCATAATTTTGGCCTGGAGCCTTAAGAGGCTGATGCATATGTAGACCTTTTGCAGATTTAACGGTGAAACTTTTTAAAATATGCTTTTTAAGTATAACAGTGAAACAAATGACAAAAAAAACCTTGTTAAAATGAACAATATTAATACAAAACTGGTTATAATTAATCCAAGTATATACAGTATATATTTACCCATTTCATGTTACAAAGCACAATAAGCCTTTACAGACCATCAAAAAGTAGACTTTTGGATAATCATCCATAAAACGTGGCTAAACATATCAAGTGTAGATTTTTAAAGGACAATAAAATGACATCACACATACAAGTTGGGCAACTGCATCCCTTCAAACCTTCAACGAATTTGCTTTATCAACCACCAGCTGTACGCTTTTTTGCTACTTCCATCTCTCTTTTGGCCAACCATCGACCAAAAATGGTAATCAGTCCCCTTTTAGTGACTGTTTTTAAAGAACATATAAAGTAGTGGTCCCTCGATTATCGCGGGTGTTTGGGACTACCCACTCCCACGATAAGTGTAAAACTGTGAAGTGGGGATACAGTAGTCCAAGTTCAAGTTCAGTAAACTTCATCATGATATGTGCCAGGCTGCAATCACACTCATCACCTGTTACTCCATATATACACAAATATATACATATATAACACACGCACGCACGCACGCACGCACGCACGCACACACACACACACACACACACACACACACACACACACACACACACACACTTTTTTCTCAACTCTCTCTCATGCATATAATATATATACAGTATATATATTAGTATATATATTAGTATATATATATATATTAGTATATATATAGATATACTATATATATATAGTATATATAGTATAGTATATATATATATATATATATAAATATATATGTATATATAATATATAGTTTATATGTATATACAGTGTATATATATATATATAGTATATATATACTGTATAGT
>JBBPBX010033179.1:0-33419 GCA_038048925.1 Garcialebias charrua | reverse complement strand
ACTTGCTGGATTACTTCAAGATCAGAGACAGTTCAATGTTCCTTTCGTGTTGGACCCCATCCCCAAGGACTGGCGATGGCTTCCAAAAGGGGGGAGATGTAGTGGGCATGACCGTGTCCACTTTGATACACCTGTGTATTTTTGAACTGTTCCAGAGATGACCTTTACTGACCTCTCAGTAAAGCAAGACATTTACTACAAATTATTCCATTAGTTGTAATCTGAGAACATAGTCACCAAAAGAGACTATTTCTATCTTTGATTTTATTCTAATGTAATCAAAAGAATAACTTTTGTCATTTTCATGATGTGTGCTTTTAAGCTGTGTTATTCTGTAAGAGTTAAACTGTGTCCAATGCTGTGTGAAAGTTGACGACTCGGGTCAGAGAGACCCGGCCGTTTTGTTTAGAAAGTCAGAAGACAGTTAATCCGTTGTTTTTATGAGAAGGGCTCCAGCACTCTCTGTCTTTCCAAAACATTTTCACTCTGCTGTGAATTTCACCTTGAATCTTGATAACAACAAGTGAACTCCTCGCTGGTCCACGGACCAATGAAAAAGACACAAGTCTCACTCCTCTCATGATCTTCTTTTAAGTTCTAAGTTTTGCTAAAACGCTTCAGAGTCTACTGGGAACTTCAAGATGTGAGGTCGTCCCAAAGTAGCTGGATGGACGTTTAGTCACACGCTAAGGGAACGTCATCCAGTTAAGGACTAATAACATGCTGTTATAGTCCACTTAGAACGAGCGTAAGCTCAAAACTTTGTTTATTCCTTCCTGGAATAGTTATCTTGAAGTCAGAGGCCAGTAGCTGACATATTTTCTGATGGTTGATGCGGATCCCAGGAGACGTTGAAAACGTAAACGAGGACCGGCTCGGACGTGCTGGGCCTGAAGGACTCTGTGCATCTGAAAGGCTGGTGTCATCTCTTTATCAGACTCGTCGTCGAAGGTAAAGAGCTGTTTACAAACGTACCTGGATTTAGCAGAAGTCGGATGAAAGTGTCACTTCTGGTAACATGCTCAAGACAATTTCCTTTAAACCATCTCTCCATTCTTTCCTCCTATCTTTTTTTCCCTCAATTCTAAGCTGGAAACTAATTAAGTCATAGAGCCTCAGACTAAATATGTTAACATCCTGTATTTATGTCTGTTGTGTTACAATTTAAATGTGCTGACGTGTTAAATTGCAAGAAAGTGAAATCATGTCAATCAAGTGTAATGGTGTTAATTTAGTTGATTTATTTTAAATAAATGGTAGTGTCTTTGACATACCAACTAAGTTAACGTGTCCATTGTCACTCTATGGCTTTATTTATTTATCCATCATAAAGATCACAGAAATATTGGGTAAACTGAAAAAGAAAAGAATCCGTGAATTTACTATTCAATCTGAATAAGTAATTAATTAAGGATAAAGAGGTCAGCTTAATACTGACCCCTGCTAAAATCCTTTACATCTGGGTGGCACTGTATGTGTTTAAAGACACAATATGGTGGTTCCCCTCATGCTTACTTCACTGACGCGCTGACCAGGGCTCCGAAACTTTAGACATTGCAAACGTGAGTGGTTTGTGGTCCACATAAGCCGTAAACCAGTGGTCCCCAAACTTTTTCCTGTGAGGGCCACATAACTTTTCCCTTCGCTGGTGGGGGGCCGGAGTCAGTTTTTAACAGGAAAAAGTGTGACGATTGCAGGAGTGCCTAAATCAGGGGTGCCCAACCTTTTTTGAACCAAGAGTTACTTTTGAAGTCGGCAGTTTGCCGAGAGCTACTCGTCCAGTCTCAGTATCAAAAAACAAAATTTTTCATCTCCCTACTCCTCACTTCTTTAAAGTAAATAAAACAGAACGTAATGTGTTGCTAGTTTTATTTAATTAAAGTATTTTATCAAAGTAAAATGACGCAATATTTGAAAAGCACACCATATTTTTTAAAGAAACGAATAAACAATGAACTGAACAATATAAAACTCCCTCATTTACACTAACTATTTACAAAAAGTGACTTACAAAGGTGCAGATTTACAAATCTCCAACAACTATTTCAAACCTCAATAAAACCTAAATATCAAAACTAGGCAGCTGCTCTGTGCAGCAGGATGGTGTCATCTGGTGCAAGCTGTATAAAATAAATGTGTCTCTACCTTAGTGGCACTTCTGACACTGAGAGACATCTTCGGATGTAAGGATACTTTTCTTCTGAGAGCAGACTCCAGAACTCTCCATCCACGCCAGGTGATACTCGAATTACAGATGAGGCAAATAGACTTTGAATTAGAATAAACAAAAAAATACTCCTCCTCCCACTCTGTGTGAAAATAATATTTATGTGAAAGGGAGACAATTCAACTTACTCCTTCATCTTTAAAAACTGTGTTAGGATATGCTAAGTACTTGGTGACCGTACAGTACTGTACATGTATTCATTTGTAAAAAAAAAAAAAAAAAAAATTTTTTTTTTTTTTTTTTTTTTTACTATTGTTCTGGGGGCCGGACCAAATGTGGGGGCGGGCCGGATGCGGCCCGCGGGCCGTAGTTTGGGGACCACTGCCGTAAACGAACGACCCTCCAGCAAAAAACGAAAATGCCGTGTAGCTAAGAATAGCGCCAACAACTTGCGGTCAAAAATGCTGTACTTGCGCTCGCAGTCCCACAATTTACGGCTGAATAATGCCAACAGCTGCCATGCGTCGCCAACACGTTTCTCTACAACGGCCCCCACAGCTATATCTGAAGCATCAGTTGTCAGCGCAATCGGGGCCTCTGAATCTGGATGGGCTAGGAGTGCTGCGCTAGCTAATCCGGACTTAGCACCATCAAAAGCAGTGATCCGGTCCGGGGTCCAAACCACTGTGTCAGTCGCCTTCCTCGAGCGCAGGGCCTCGTAGAGAGGCTGCAGGAGATGGGCTGCATTGGGAATGAACCTGTTGTAAAAGTTCACCATGCCCAAAAACTCCTGCAACTTTTTAACCACCAGAGGACGTGGGAACTCTGCCACCGCCTGCACCTTGGCAGGCAATGGAACTGCACCCTGCGCGGAAATTCGATGACCTAAAAAATCGATCACCGGTAAACCAAACTGGCACTTAACCGGATTAATGATCAAGCCATGTGCATCCAAGCGCTGAAAATTTTCTTTCAGGTGCAACAGGTGCTCCTCGGTTGACGAGCTGGCCACCAAAATGTCGTCCAGATAGACAAACACAAAATCGAGGCCACGTAACACGGAGTCCATCAGCCTTTGAAAAGTCTGTGCTGCCCCCTTTAGTCCAAACGGCATGCGGAGGAACTCAAAAAGCCCAAAGGGGGTGATTACTGCAGTTTTAGGTACATCGCTGGACTGCACTGGGACTTGATGGTAGCCGCGCACCAGATCCACCTTAGAAAAAATGGAAGCACCCGACAACCGAACAGAAAAGTCCTGAATGTGCGGAATGGGGTAGCGATCAGGCGTCGTCACGTTATTTAAACGGCGAAAATCGCCACATGGGCGCCACGACCCGTCTGCTTTTGGTACCATGTGAAGGGGGGAGGCCCACGGGCTGTTAGAGCGTCTAACAATACCCAACCTCTCCATGGTACCAAACTCCTCTTTAGCTATGGCCAGTTTAACAGCGTTGAGGCGGCGTGCACGTGCAAAAATGGGCGGTCCCGTATAGGGATGAAATGCTCGACCCCGTGTTTAGTTTCGGAAGAGGAAAAAGCAGGTGTAGTTAAAGAGGGGAATTCTGCCAACAAACCTTGAAAAACATCTCCTGAAACTAAAACATTAGCATGAGTTAGCGGCCCAGCCCCCCCAGACACACATGGGAAAGTTGCAAAAGTTACAGCGTCAATAAGTCTGCGGTTAGCAACATCTACTAACAGTCCATGAGCACATAAAAAATCTGCACCGATAATAGGAACAGTCACTGAGGCAACAACAAAATCCCACTCAAACTCACGACCATGGAAAGAAACTGTTGCCCGTCTAGTGCCAAAAGTTCCAATGGGAGAGCCGTTAGCAGCAGTTAGCAGTGGGCCACTGCCTCGGCTTGCTAATTCAGGTCCAACAGGGTGGACCAAACTCTTCTGGGAACCAGAGTCAACCAGAAAACGACGTCCTGACAGGGAGTCTGTGACGAAGAGCAGCTCACCTTGCTCGTCAGCGCCCACAGCTGCTACTGAGCGCCGGCTTCCTCGTTTCCCGACACCCATGGTGGGATGCAACGCTTAGCTTTGTTTGCGAACCTCCGGTGGTAGAAACAAAGGGAGCTCCCCTGCCGAGTTCGCGCGCCAACAGCTGAAACCACAGCCGGCTCCTCCACCTCCGTCTGCTCAGGCTCCACCGATGTACTCTGCACCGCGAACCGTCTGGTAGCCAGCAGGACCCGGTCCGCCTCCTCCGCCAAACCCAATCACCGGTAGATAAACAAGGGGAATTAGCCAAAGTATAGCCCTCACTTGCGACGGAAGCTGGCGCAGGAAAATGTGAGGGAAAAGGAAACCCCCGTCGTCTGAACCAAGTAGCGACAGCATTTTGTCCATCATGTTTACAGCCGTGCCGTCACCCAAACCCGGGGGCCAGAACGATAGGGAAACAGTTCCCCCCTGGCCCCAGGCCTGTCTGCCTTGTTGCTTTGAGAGAGAAGAGCCAGTTGCATGATTGCAGCTTAACAAGGCAGGCCACATCGGGAGGAGCATAAAAGAGGAGGTCAACCATTCTCTTTGGGTCAGGGGCAGGTTTTGCTCGCCAGGGGAACGGGGTATTGAACACAGCCCACCTGGCATTAATCTTTTGCAATCTGCAGCCCAAGAAAAAGGGTGGTGGCCTCTGAAGAATGCAGCTTTCAACAAAGATCTGAGCAGAACAGAAAGCAGAGTGTTAAATCGATTCAGAAAGACTAACACAGTGTTTTAAACTTTACAAGTGTTTCTATTTTGCATTATTAAATCAGCAATATTTCATACTTTAAATCTTAAATCACATTTTAAAGATCACACACTTAGGATTAGATATTAGATTTCACCTTTAATATTAAATTAGTGTTGCATTTTATTACTATTTCTTATCTTAGAGTTGATTTAGTTGTCAACAATTTGTTGCTACACTTTAACTTTTAACTTTTATCAATTAACCTTACTTATATCCTAAATTAGAGGTCAACAGAACAACACATACTTTAATTCATGACCAGGTCTAACTTTCAAGGGTTTGGAGTTAAATTTTTCAATTTCAGTGTTAAAATCATAAAATATTAGGGTTTTTTGACCAATTCCTTATTTCTGGTTCAAAATTTCAATGGGAGAGTGATTTATTCATTTTGAGAATGTATTTCTTACAGGTGCGGTTCCAGTGATTTCCTGTGTTAATAAAAAAGGAAGGAGAAAAAAGAAGATTTTGTTAACTGTGCATGCGTTTGGTGGTTGGTTTTTCAACACTGATTTTCATGTGTATTTACCTTTTCAGGTTCTGCAGATTTAACTGAGAAGGGGGTAATTTGTGTTTCTGTTGTGTTTCATCACATTTCAGGGTTCAAAGTGTGACACTGTAGAGGATTTCGAACTAGATCAAGCATGGCTGAGGGGCAGAAGAGGCTAATGGTGGCTGGAGGTGTGGGGTCATTGATTATCGTTTCCATCATTCTGTTGTTGGAGTATTTCTGTGTGATACCAGGTCATCCGAGCTGTCATCCCGTACCTCATCAGAGGGACAAGAGAGATGTCCTCGTGCAGGGAGAGTGGACCCAGGTACAGGCTGCTGAGCGTTTGTCGTTGAACTTGTCTGAAATTTTTCAGAGGAATTCTTGGTACAGATATGCGCGGTTCTTGGCCAGGGGGCACCACAGGTCTGAGTCTTACATCTGTACCCCACTTCCTGTTGCTGAATCACAGCTGCCATTGCATATTAAACCTCTTGACCGGATGTTGTCATTTTGTGTTCTGCAGATTAGCTCCAGAGGATTCTACATGGAGCACCTGCAATGTCAGCCTAAGTGGTGCAAATTGAGTACATTATCACACCCGATGGTGTTAGCTCAATTTGTAGATTGGCCATCCAGTGGACAGTTTCCTGTCTGTGTGCACCGCATCCATCATCAGGTCTCTTATCAGGTGGTAGTGGGGTCACTCCCTGTGGAGAGGTGCCGAGCGGTGTACCATCCAGGAAGGGAGTTCATGGGTGTGCCTGGCAGCAATGGTACGTATCCGGTTGAGGCCCTGGCTTGGCTGTGTGGACATCAGGTTTTCCTGACCTTGCCAGCGAACTGGACTGGGTGCTGTGCACCGGTTGCAGTTACAGAGGGGTCGTACTTGGTGTCTTTGAGTAACAGTTCTCACTATGTGGGATGGTCGCAGACTTCTGACGTCAGTCAGCTCGAGTCTTCTTGGGGTTCAGAGGTCCCAGTGGAATGGAAGCGTGGCTTCTTCCCGGGATCGAATGTCGGAGACCACCTGTTGCGCGTGGAAGCTTTAGATTACCATTTTGGGATGTTCATTTATGAGTCGGTACAGGCGTTAGGGACCACCTCTGCAGAGCGGTGGGCCATGCGTGTTGAGTCTTTACATCATAGATTGCTGCTGGATTTGTTTAAGGCATCTGTTAATGGAGTGTGTGAGATGATTGATAATAACACCTGCTGTACCTTTATACCTGATGCGTCTGTTTCAGATCCACAGGTCAGGGTGACAATGGCCCTGCGCCATCTGAGTGAGCTTCAGAAGCATCAGACGGAGGAGGCGCATACAGGGCTGTGGCATGCACTGTCTTGGTTCACAAGAGGGTCATGGCCTCAGGTGCTGGTCAAGCTCTTGGCCTTGCCACTAGCGATTCTGGTTCTGTTCTGCCTATTTATGGGGTGTGTGACACCTTGTGCACGGGCAAAGATCTCAAAGATGATTGCTTCCAAGGAGGTGGAGGATTTTGGGATGGCGTTTCCCCTGGTGCAGGCGGGGTGCAGGCCATCGTCTGCTGCACAAACTCACCTGTATTTGGCAGAGAACAGATACCTGTAGTGGCGGGGGGTGTTTGGTGATGGAATGGAGAGGTGTTGCTTTTGTCCTAATCACATTAATTCTATGATGTCTTGTTGTTTTCCGGTGTGTTTCATGTTTTTATTTTTTGTTTTGAGGAGCGATGATGGAGTCAGTTCGAGGTTATTCTGGTTGGTTGATTTTGGGGTCGGATAGGGGCCAGACGCAGTTCGCTGCCGGCTGGAGGAGCTCTCAGGTATTTGGCTGAGTCCAGATACCTGTAGAGTGGATGAGGAGTTAGGCGGAGGACTCCAGGTGGGGGGATGAAGTTGAAGTGATGATTACATTTATCCTCTTATGATTTGGTAGATTAGGTTGTTGTGATTATTGTTTTGGTGTTGGGTTAATGATTAGTTTTGGAGTCAGATGGGGTTGGTTTAGATTTAGTTGATTTTGATAGTTCACTCACATTACCTTGATTTTGGTTTGGGTGATTTGTTTGGATGTGGTGTTGGGATGGGGGTCCTCTTCATGGGATCCGTCTGGAGTTCAGCAGTTGGTTTCGGCCGATCTTCGATTGGCCGAGAGAGGGAGATGAAGGATAAATCACCATTATATACGTTATTATGATTAAACCTATATTCTCATTCACAACTGTGTTTCATGTAATCACAAAGGTTTCATACAATCATGTTTAGATGCTTAATACACTGTGCACATGTTAATCTTACCGGTGTGCAGGAAACAGACCTGCAGCTTTGAGCAACTCACGGAGACCAACACATTCCAGAGGGGGAGGGCAAACAGACACAGAATTTGGCTGATCTAAAGAACAGGCACATCTTTATTATAACACACACATCAGAAATACACTTAGTTTATGCAACACACTTAGTTCATGACACAGAATGTTCACAGGAGAAACATAAATGTAAACATAGCAAAGGAAACTAGTTTGAATCTAAACTCCTCTGAAACAAAGAGGCACACACAAATCTAATGCAGGTCACAAGCAGGAGACCTTGGCCCTGCTATAAATCTCAGTTGCTTTGGCAACCATCGTTATCAGTTCGGCTGACCAATGAGACAACAGCAAAAGCCCAAAACATTTTATGATATCTCACACCAAGAAGGGTGAGCTGGCATTCCTTGAGAAGACTTCGAGCGACAGGTCTGTTTCAACGAATCCTCTGATCGTGTGCACATTGATCGAAAAGTTGTCTGCTTATTCTGTTAACCTGTATCTTTTTCAATAAATCATATTTGCTTCAAGAGACGCCTGGCTCATTTGAACATCCAAACTGAATTCCTTCAGTGGTTAGACAGATATAAATGACAGCGAGAGAGTGGCATGTCAGATTAAACACATTTAATCAAAACAGCACTATAACAACACTAGAACATTATTTGACAATTTATGACAAGCTAATACAAGTACAACATCCACACATCACAGTAACAAGTAATTTTTCTACAGGGACTGGTGCTACACCTTGACAGTGCTCCTTCCTTATGCCTTTCTCCTGCAGCTGCATCATTAGAGATGTGAACTGGGTGTTGTTGACTCTGAAATGACGCACAAACGTGTTGTCATCCATGTTCAGCATCACCTCCCATTGAATACCGGTCTTCAATATTATTCCATGTGTACGTAGGTTTGTGTGTATCAGCAGCATCTTAAAATACAAAGAAATTGTTTCAAGTTTAATTACCATTTTAACAATAAACAGTAAAACATGTCTGCTGATGCATGCTCAATAATCCAGGTAGAATTAAAAAAAAAATCTAAGTGTGGTCCTCTGGACATTCAAAAAACAAAACAAAGCAAGAAAACACTTTTTTTGTTGTTGCTTTGTTTAGATTTTTGAATGTCCAGAGGACCACACTTAGTTTTTATTTATGTCTGCTAATAATGCTGAGGTAGTAAAAAAGAAAAGAAAAACATCATGTTCTGCACTTTCTGACTTTATTTATCTAATGATAACTTCTGTACTGCTGCTATTTTCCTAAAAGAGATCGAATTAAAACATGTGAAAGAAGAGCCTCGATCGTAATTAACAAAAATAAGCTTATTTATTTAAAAAAATACTGGTTGAAACAACATACCTGGTTAACATTTCAAGAGCCTCAGAATTGCTCTTCAACATCGCAGAATTGATCTTAAACTTCGTTGCTAATTGGTCTACAAACCTTTTATAACCCAACAAAGCAAGAACAACAACAGCTTTGTAGCGGGCGTCCATCTTGTTTTCGTCGTCGCGCCGACAAGCTAACTGGAACGCATTCAACTCGGTAATGACGTCATTCCAGGTTGGTAATTTCGACTTCCGATGCAACTGGAACGCAGCATTAGTATTGTGTGGTCAACTTCTCGTTTAAAAGTGGGTGGTTCGTTCGAATCCCCCGAACCCCCCTTGCCTACGCATGCCAAACAAAACCTTTTTCTGTGCCTCTCTACCTCACTCAGAAGTGTCTCCANGTCAAGAGCTTCAAACTTTTTTGCAAGATATTCCAGGAAACAGGAGTGGAGGAGAAGACCCCTTTGCCCAGTTCAGTCCGCAAGGAGGGAACACTGCAGGTAATCATGTCCTGAGAGCACACACTAGCTATGTTTCCATCCAATTTAAATTCGATTTTTGAGCGAATTTTAGAAAATTTCGCTAAAATGTAAATTAAAATTATGAGGATCAGAAGTGTTTCCATTAAACTGGCTTGAAGCGCATCTGCAATGCCACGCAAAGCGTCTCTACGTCAGACGTCAGCGTCATTACGTCACACGTCAGCGCCATACGTCAGACGTCAGCGTTACGCACTTCCACAGTAAACAGGAAGTAGCGTTTGAAAACAGACATCTCGGCAAAATGGAGAGAATATTTCAGGTATGTGTTGCTATCGGGCAAGTTGTATTTATTCTGTCATGCCAACTAGTTTTAGCGATGTTACATGTTGTCCGGAGCGGAAACAGCTGATCAGTCACGTGACGTGAATGTTCGCTGCGGCAGAACTGAGTCGGCTAATCTGTTTCCATCTGTCGTTTAGCCGACTCAGCTCTGAATCGACTCCCCAAAAACTACCTCAAGCGAGCGTATAAACTTTAGAGCGACTTAGAGGAAGTTAACTCGAATTATGCCGTTTCCATTTAGCTTTTCTGATGCGATGCTTCATAATGCGCACCTAGAAACCTTGATGGAAACACGCCTACTGTAGCTGCACTCACGCAGAGACATGCAGGAGGAGACGTATGAAGGCAGCAGACCAAGAAGTGATTTAATGATGAAAATGTACCAGTGAGAGAGTCTGCATGAAGCTAATGATGTCCAGTTAACCAGTGAATACAGGTGGGTATGATAATCACAATCAGTTATGAATCTTAGTGCACCATGATCAGAGGTGTCAAGTAACGAAGTATAAATACTTCGTTACTTTACTTAAGTACAAATTTTAGTTATCTATACTTTAGTAAAGTAATTATTTTTCAGCCTACTTTATACTTCTACTTCTTACATTTTCACGCAATTACTGGTACTTTCTACTCCTTACTTTTTAAAAATAGCCTCGTTACTTTTCTTTCATTTTGCCGTATTGAGGTAAGCTGAAAGTTTTGTTACATTTTAAGCAGGAATAATAGTGTCTGAAGCTGTCGGATCGAGGTTCTGACTCGGTCCATTAGCTCTGACGTGTTGCTAAATACGGGAAAAGTCCGTGTGGGCGACATTTATTGAGCTATTTTTACTGGGCGCAGCTTGGTATAACTGTTCGGATGTGAAACGATACGTTTACAGAATTTTTGGGGTGCATTTAAGCGTCTTATGAGTTGAAAAAGAATCTACATTTGTGATAAGGTGACGCTACGTTCATGGCGTCTGTTTATGTGCTGTGATCGATTCAAAGCGATCACGTGACACGCGGTGCTGGTCGTCAAATTTCAGTTTTGTTAGCACAATACTGACAGATTGTCTGACTTGTTCGTTCTATGCATGAAATATCGTCAGAAACTGTTTAACCGCGGTGTTTTGAGATATTTAAAGGGGTTTTAGAGCGTTTAGACTTCGGGAGAACACAAACGTCCGACTGCACGCACGTCCCTAAATGCAACACAAACGACACATCGACGTAGTGACGTCAGCCAGATAGAAAAAAAGGAAAAAGTCCGGTGCATTTAATATCTAAAAGTTCACAGAACCTTTTCTAAACATTTTAAACACATCGATTATTTTCTTAACAGAACGTTTGTTTAAGCGATTGTCACATCCAGGCTAAAACTAATCCCAAAAGTTGATTTTTCACCGTCTTCGTTTTCAAGCTAATGGAATTAGCGGTAGTCAACGCGGCCTTAAGAGTCAACAGCGCCTCTATAGCGGCCAGGAAGAGTAATTACAGTCACATTGTGACTCCATGTAATTACAGTCACATTGTGACTCCATGAAACAAAATGTCTATTATTATATGTTTCAGTGTTTCAATGTTTAGATGTTTACTGTTGCACCGAGGGACTGAGAGAAACGCAATTTCGGTCCTGTGTATGTCCTGTACAGTACATATTGCAGATCTGACAATAAAGTTGACTTTGACTTTGACTTTGAACATATGGTAATGCTCAATAATACCCCTATATGGTTATTTTAATATATTTAAATTTGCATTTAAATGTGTCTATTTTCAATGGGCATATATGCAGTTAAGACAGGTAGCTTAGTGCACCCCTAGTTTTTCAACATTAACAATATAATATAATCTAGTCTAAAAAAATGATTTTTGTGGGGGAGGTGGGGTTTATACAATAGTATGTGTGGTGCGGCCTAAGCATTTGTCTTTGTTGTTGCTTTTTCTTACGCTACTTTTACTTTTATACTTTTAAGTAGTTTTGAAACCAGTACTTTTTTACTTTTACTTGAGTAAAAAGCTAGAGTTGATACTTCTACTTCTACAGAAGTATTTTTAAATCCCAGTATCTATACTTCTACTTGAGTAATGAATGTGAATACTTTTGACACCACTGACCATGATAGACAGCATCCAACATCTGCAGGGTGCTTGTAGGAGCGTTCATGTAAATAAGGTCACCATAGTCAGTGGAGAGAAGGAAAGTCGCAGTTACAAGGTGTTTCCTAGCATTCAGAGTTAGACATGATCTATTTCTGAAAAAGAAACCCAATTAAACTTTAACTTTCAGCTTCTTTATTAAGTTTTCCATGTGAAGCTTAAAAATGAGATGCGAGCTGACCAAGATACCCAATTTTTTGTAGGAATCTACAAACTCAATAGGGACACCATTCGAGGATATAATCGAAGGAAGAACTGCTGGAACTGACTTCCTGTTTGAAAAAAGCATCTCTTTGGTTGTATCGGCATTTAGGACAAGTTCAAGACAGACCAAATCTGACTGGATGATGTAAAAGCGGATTGCAAAAGCTGGAAAACCTTAGCAACTGTTTTAGCTCGACAATAAACAACTGTGACATCAGCATAGAAATGTAAGGATGTATCAGGGATGCTCTGAGCTACATTACCTATGAAGATTGTAAAGAGGGTGGGACCTAAGACTGAGCCTTGTGGTACACCATTACTGACTGTTAGATAACTGGAGGAAGTACCATTATGTTGAACACATTGCCTCCGATATGAAAAATAGAAAACCAACCAATGGTGTGATCTGAGAAACCGATTTCTGAGAGCTTATGACAGAAACAGCCTAAAGACAAAAAAGCCAAAACAGCTGTTTCTGTGAGTATTATCGGCCTTCTGGCCTAAAGCATTTGATTGTTAATCAAGATGATTGAGTGTTTGGGACAGATGAGTCCTTTTGCATGTGTTCAATGCCGGCTTCTGAGATTCCAACAGGAGGTTGACTTGAAACACACCAATGAAGGCTACTGGTACTTATGGGATAGATCTGATTGGCAGGCTGCAGACTGGTGAAGTTTTCCGGATGGAAGATGAAACGTTTCTCCCTTAAAGAAACTAGTCCAGATGAAATTATTTAACCTTTTTTGTGTTTGTTGAAACAGTTCAGGATCTTGTGCTTATTTGACACAGGAACAGAGTTTGATGGCAGATCAGATGATTGGGAGCTGCTGGAGAGAGATTTGATGTTTTTCCAGGATCTTAAGGATCATTTAGATTTTTGGAGGTCTGAGATAAGAAATAGTTACGTTTTTGTAGCATTCGTGCAGTCCTGCTGCCCAAGAGGGCTGAGAGGCCCACCATGTCCAAGTGGATGGATCAGAATCTACGGACAGTTTATTTGGATTCGCTGGGGGAAGGACTGCTTTGATACGGACTGCTGTGGGTGATCCTTCCTGGCCACAGACATCAGCACAGCTCTTTAATGAAACCAGGAGAATGAGTTACAACTAGGGATGGGAATTGAGAACCGGTTCTTTTAAATAACTGGTTCTTTGGAGTTCAATTCCATGGAATTGTAGGCTGCTTCTCTTTACGATTCAGTTTGTTGGTTCTTCTGACTCGTCGTGGTGACGCATTTACGTGATGACATCACAGACATGCGCCGTATTTGGTATTCAACATGGCGTCGAGGAAGAAGCGGTCCAGCGTGTGGCTTCTCTTCACTAAAAAAGAAGAGACCAGGGCTACTTGCAACACATGCAACGTGTCCATTACTATAAAGGGAGGAAAAACTTCTAACATGAGGCATTTGAGCACTCAGCATGTGGTTAGTTTGAAGAAATATAACATCTTTAACACGCTGCTTGGTGGTGAAGGAAGTCGAGATAACAAAGCGTCCACCTCCGTTTTAAATGTTGCAGCAGGTAACGTTAAACGCCTACAGTTTCTTTCACTTGTTACCTTTTTGCTGTACTGCTTCCACTGTATTTTATAAATCTCCCTCTCCTGTAATAACATTTAGTTGACGAGGATTGCCGGAGTCTGGCTGGTTCAGAAGCTGAGTGCTAGCACTCCTTTAGCTTCTCCTTTCGGGCAGCAGCGTTGGCAGAAAACACTCAGGCAGCCGCAATAACAACAGCAGAGGTATTTGAATTAGAAAATGTACACACACACACACACACAAAAAAACCCACTGTTTTTCATGATTGACTGATTTCAATTTCTTTCGTGGTGAATTTTTTCTGAAGCTGGCAGGATGGGAGAGACACAGAGGGACGCAGAAGAGGATGAAGATGATGATAACTACCCCGTAAGTTTTGTTTTTTGTAATGAAAGATGATAAATTGCATGGATTAAAATTGAAACTTGTGAATTACAAGTTATTTATTGTATTTATTTTATTTATTTGTTCATTTTACATTTTGTAAAGAGAAAACATTTTTACATTATAGCAATAAAATGAAAAAAGAAAAAACATAAAATGAAAGGAGACAGGGAGAAGAAAATAATCTTATTTTACCTGCCCCTTTTTTCTATAACAATAACAAAAAAGGCGAGATCAATAAAAATAACTCTATCAAGTATACAAATTTCCAAACAACTCAACCAAGGATGCAAAAGTTAAGCAATTTACATGATTTGAATACACATTTAATTTTTTTGTACAATTTGACAATTTGAATATTTAGTATTTAATTAACATATTAGCTTTAATCATTTTTTTAAAGACTATAAGTGAGTTAGTAGTTTTAATTTCATTTTCTAAACTATTCCACAAGTCAACACCTTGTATTGATACACACCATCCTTTCAAACTTGTTCTGCATTTTGGCTTTGTAAAAATCTCCATTCCTTTCAGGTTGTAACAGCTCGTTCTTTTTTCAAAATTTACTTGAACATTTAGAGGCAATGGATTTTTATGAGCTCTATACATTACCAACAAAATGTTGTAATTCACTAAATCATAAAACTTAAGCAACCTAAGTTGCTTAAATAATATATTCGAAGGATGGCAGTAGGGTTTACCTGCAATAGTTCTCACTGCTCTTTTTTGTAAAATAAATATAGGGTTCGTCAAGGTTTTACATGCCTTTCCCCAAACCTCTACACAGTAAATCAAGTGTGGAACAACTATGGAATTATAGAGCAAATACAACGCTCTTTCATTCAATAAATCCTTAACTTTGTACAACACAGCTGTGGATCTAGATATCTTAGTTTTAACCAAGTTTATATGCTGTTTCCAAGTGAGCTTATCATCTATCACCACGACTAAGTTGTCGTTATGTCAATAATTTCAGATGCCTCCCGTAAAGAAGCAAAAAAAGACACCACTAGAAGAAATTTTTGAGGAAGAGGACAGAAAGCTTCTGTCAGTGCAGCAGCAGCCCCCCATCTCCGTAGCTCAGAGACTGGATCGAGAAGTCCAATTGTATAGAAGCATATCACCAATTCCAACGTTTTTTCATCATCATCATCATCATCATCAACTTTATTTGTAAAGCGCTTTAACACAGCCACAGCTGAAACAAAGCGCTGGACACTAGCTACAAACAAGATTTTTTAAAAAGCATAAAAACAGAACCACCAAACTAATACACAGTGAACTAAAAATTCAATTTAAAATACAACAAAATGACAAGTTAAACAGGTAAAATCAATAAAAATGAAGTAAAATCAAGTCTCAGTTGGGTTGAAGGCCAATGAGTAGAGATGTGTTTTCAAACAGGTTTTAAAAATGGACAGTGAGGGAGCCTGTCGAATGTGTAAAGGCAGAGCATTCCATAACTCAGGGCCACCAACAGAGAAGGCCCTGTCTCCTCGAAGCTTCCTCTTACTCCGTGGAATGACCAGGAGTAGCTGGTCAGCAGACCTGAGTGACTGGGATGGAGTGTAATGGTGTAGAAGCTCTGCCAAATAAGGGGGGGCAAGGTTGTTTAAAACCTTAAAAACAAACAAGAGAATTTTAAAATGAACTCTAAAATACATGGGCAGCCAGTGGAGAGAAGCCAGGACGGGTGTGATGTGCTCTCTTTTGCATGTTCCAGTTAAAAGTTGTGCAGCAGCATTTTGCACCAGCTGCAGACATGTAAGTGAGGACTGGCTGACTCCAAGATAGAGAGAATTACAGTAATCCAGCTGGGATGAGATGAAGGCATGGATCACTGTTTCTAACTGTTGCCGTGAGAGAATAGATTTTACCTTTGCCAATTTTCTTAAATGATAAAAACCAGATTTTACAGTGGCCCTTATTTGACTCTCGAGCTTAAAATCACTGTCCATCTTAAAACCAAGGTTTGTAATGGTAGATTTTACATAAATTGTCAGGGGGTCTAAGTCAACTGGAGGGCTCAAACAAGATCCACTAGGTCCAAAAACAAGTACCTCAGTCTTTTTTTCATTAAAGTGCAGAAAGTTTAGGGCCATCCAAGCTTTAAGATCCTCAAGACACGATAAAAGAGGTTTAATGGACCAGGCATCAACTCGCCTCAAAGGCACATAGATTTGGCAATCATCAGCGTAGCAATGAAAGGAGATGCCATGTTTTCTAAAAATCGATCCTAGAGGATTTTTGATGATGTGTTATTGTTAATTAGGAATTCATTATTCATACAACTTATATTTTTGTTTTGGTGAAAGATCATTAAATACTGCATGCACACAAATGATTTACTATATTTTATTGCCTAACCCAATGAGAATTGATAAGGAATTGAATCGATAAACTATATCGATAAAGGAATTGGAATTCCTAAATTCTTATCAATTCCCATCCCTAGTTACAACAGCATTTGATTTCCCTTTGGGATTAATAAATTATTTTTAATTGAAGTGAATTGAATAACTAGTAAAAATATTGTATAAAAACCTGCAAATGTTACACTGACAAGCATATGTATTAAAACTCAATGGCCATTTCATCACTGCAGACACGTTACTCATATTTTTATTATTTTTCAGTTTTAATGTATTTTGTTCCAACTATATAAGTACTATGTTGACATGGAAATATGTCAAACATGATTTCATTGTACATGGTATGATGATGGCGTTATGGTGGCGCAGTTTGTAGAGCTGCTGCCTCTCAATGAGCAGGTCACCGGTTCAAATCCCAGCAGGGGACCTCTTTCAGTGGAGTTTGCATGTTCTCTCCGTGCATGCGTGAGTTTTCTCCAGGTACTCCAGTTTCCTTCCACAGATCAAACACATACATGTTAGACTGATTGGTAACTCTAAATTGTCTCTAGGTGTGTGTGAGAGAGAGAATGTTTGTTTGTCTTGTTTGTCTCTATGTGTCCCTGCGATGGACTGGAGACCTGTCCAGGGTGTCCCCCGCCTTTCACACAGTGACTACTGGATGTGGGCACCAGTGACCAGAGGTGGGCCAAAGTCATTGTTTTGTAAGTCTCAAGTCTTTATCATCAAGTCACGAGTCGTCTCAAGTGTGAAACTGGAAATTTCAAGTCCTTTCGAGTCTTTCTTTATTTTAACTTTATTAACACAAGACTCGAAAGGACTTGAAATTTCAAGTTTCACACTTGAGACTTGACTCTGGACTATGTATATTTTTTCTTCTTCTTTCAGCTGTTCCCTTCTTCAGAGGTTACCACAGTGAACTAAGTCACATGAAGATTTGGCAATTATTTTTAAGCCAGACGCCCTTCCTGACACAACCACAGACCACCGAGCTACCACAGCCCTCTGTGTGGAGCAGAGAGATGATATCTAGGGTGTCTGGGGGAGCAGATGGTGGGGGTTAAGGCCCAAAGTGGGGCAAATGAGGTTGGAGGCAGGTCTGGGTGCTTCACCTATCCCACCCACATTTTGATGTTGTCGGTACAGGGAGTTTAACAAGCGATCTTCTGAGCACAGGCCCACCTTCTCTAACCTCTGCACCACCACTTCTTCAAAGTTGAAATTATATGTTAAATGTAAATACCGTAATAGACTGTGTGCTCTTTTTAAAATCTGTATTATCTCAAACAGTGATGAAACATGTGCAACTGAACCTACAAAGTGTTAAAAGGTCATTTTCACCTTTACATCGAACACTTCAGTTAAACTTAGCTGCAAGAATAGTCTTCCTTTCAACTACTGTATAATGTTCCAGAATAAACATTCAGTGAAAAATGTTAAAGCAGAACTCCAAGTTCAGACAACAGGTGCTGACATTTCCACATTACAAATAACCATCACAGTAATTTATTTCCTCCCTCATCTGGTCATTTAGTGAACAGCTGTTTGTGTCCATATGTGAGTGACAGAGAGAAAGAAAACAAATATATAAACTGAACAATGAACAGGAATGCACACTTTAAGTTATTTCACGTAGCTATTCTGCATTTGTAAAAGACCAAACTAGTCTAAAGTCTGTCAGTCATTTGTGCACGATGAAGCCGTGGAATGATGAAAACTGTCTCCACTGGAGCGCTACATGCAGGCACTGCCACGACTGCGGGGGCCACATGAAACAGTGAAGGGAGAGTTTGCATGTTCATTACCCAGAACAAGAGGATGTTCTGTACAGGTAGTGACTTAGCTGTAGTGCTGGACTGTTTTGTGTCAGTGGGTCATCATGTGACATGAAAGCTATTTTTTTTTTCAAGAATGTTTGGTTCAGTAGTTTATTGATGGATCCTAAGCGAACCATTGCTTCTCGGAGGAGGAGGCAGACTGTGCGCAGCTGACTGAAATCAGGCTGCCTGCATTGGATCGAATGAGATGAAGACACAGCTGAGTCCACGGAGCTCAAATATCCAACCTGGATCTAACGTCACCGCAGTTTTTAAACTTTAGATTATGGATGAAATATCAAGTATTTTCAAGTAAACAGGTCAAAGTTCAAGTCAGGTCATAAGTCTCTGAACATTTTTTTTTCAAGTCAAGTCTAAAGTCATAACATTAATGACTCGAGTCCAAGTCATGTGACTCGAGTCTACGCCACTGCCAGTGACCCCCGCGACCCGAAAATGAAGAAGCGTGTAAAGATGATGGATGGATGATATGATGGCAAAAACAGTTCTTTCTTCTTCTACAGGCTGGATGTAGGATCCACAGGATAGAGTGACCAAACGTAAATATCTTCAGCTCAGGGACGTCCGCTCTTCTACATACCAATGTAATGCCATGCCCACAATTTACTTCATTGTGTTCTGTGCCTGCTTCAGCCTGAAGGAGCAAGAGTGCAGAAATACTGTGGATACAGACTGCATCCCTCAGCAACAACATTTCAATCGTTTGAACTTGCCCTTTCATCTGTATCAACTCTGATACAAACTGATGTATATCTCAGATCTCAGGTCTCTCTTGTAAATGAGTCCTCGAGGCTCATTGGGATTAATCTGTATAAACAAAGGCTGAATGAGTATTAACTTGTAGGTGCACATTTGTTCTCTATAACAGTATTGTTTTATACAAAGTAATGCAAGCTCCAATTAGTTACAACATTAAAGCCAAACTATTTAATGAGACAAAGTGAGCCTGCACCACCAAACATACAGCCTCAAACCCATTTGACTTTCAAACAATCCTCTGAGATTGTGTAAATCTTTTAAAGCGCTGTGTTTTTTTTTTTCAGCACGCGATGGCCTCCTGACGCATCAGGTTAAAATAAACTAAAGCAAATATCTGACGTTAATAAAAATAACAGGAATTAACTCGACAGGCACCAGCTCAGAGAAGGGTTTGATGTCTCTCTTCTTGTTCATTTCCCAGAACATCGCACTTCAGAAATGTTGTTAAAACATAAAGGTTGCTCTGAACTTTGTCCTTCATGGTGTCCAGCTCAAAGCAGAAGCACGAGCGTTCATTTGTTGCTCTGCACCGGTACTTCAGGTTCAATAAACTTGTGTTGATTTTATTTTGGTGCTAGAGCGTTGGACATCCTACCACCCTACTGAAGTGATGAGTGACAGGTGTGCAATTTATCTTTTTTGTTCACAGAATTATTGACAAATATTAACAAAGAAATGAATGAATAGCCTATATGCCACGGACTTCCGTTCCAGCACTTCCGCATTCTTCACCCGTAAGACGCACTTCCGGTTTGCTGTCAACACAGTGTTAGCGATGGCGTTCTTCACGAGATCTCTGCAGGACTTGCCGACAGTCACTGTTAATAATGTCTACAGAATAATTCAGACCTCTAAAGCGCCCACATCTAAGAAGGATAAAGGATTTAAGCTTTGTGTCCAACTACATAAATAAATATGAAGGTAAGTCGGTATTTGTTTTCAGTTCACCAAACTGCCTCATGTAGGCTAACACAGCTAACATAGTTAGCCTTGCTAATCTGTTGAGTAAACGTGTTTTGTCTGTACAATGTTTTCTTATTAACACAAATGTTAGTTTCAAACAAGGAGGCAGGAGAAGTCAGTTAGGGCTGAGTGTTTACAGTCCATGAGGAAGAGCCAGAAGCCCCACTGTTTGAGTCAAAGCCACCTGACAGTTCAGTTTCAAACAAGGAGGCAGGAGATTTAGAGCAGATTTAGAAACAAAAGTTATTTTAATTCAAGTTTGTTTACAAAAGTTGAGCTGAAGTCAAACCTGTTAAATCACTGTTTGTAGCAGGCCTTAATAAGAGATGTTTTCTTTCACTGCACAGGACACGGCAGGTGTTGGTGATGATGAGGGAACCCCTGGTCCATCCTAGATGTTTGTGAGACGTGGGAAGACACCACCACTACAGCTCAAACATGAGGGAAGCAGTGAGGAGCTGAGATTGGATCCAAACAACAACAAACAAGTTGTTCCACTGAGGCACTGTAATCTGACTGATTACATGTTTTTAAATCTCCAAAAGCAGTCGAGGAAGCTGGGAGTTAGTCAGAAGATGTAATAATAATAATATAATTTAAACAGTGTTTAAATATTGTGCCTCATTTAGCTTGACTCATACGTTTTGTACAGTAATGTAACATTATCATCAAATTTCTTTTTAATAAAATGGCTAAAACTGGACTCTAAGCCTGTCTTAAACCAAAATACAGTACACATTTTTTTTGGGTGATAATACATCAATGAAGACAAAAGTCAGAATGTTTTGAACATTTTATTTTCTTACAAGTAGTAAGTAGTGTGACTGTAGTGTCAGGGTAGTCCTTGAAGTCTGCAGGTAGATTTTTATGTATCTGCTCTTCAGGTAGAGCCGAGTACTGTCAATAAAAAGTTGCTGTGAAAATCCGGCTGACCGTGGACTGATGGACACCGTACGGGTCAGCAAGGTCCCGTTGCTTTGATCCAAGGTCAAGGTCATTTAAGAACAGGAAGAACTCAACGGGCTGCAGGGTATGGGTTGACGGGGTGGTGTGGTTAAATAATCAATAAATAACACTGAACAACTGGTAATAACTAATAATTAAATCTCAATGTCACTACTTGTGCAATAACCTGTCACACAACCTGTGTAATGTTGATTATGTGCATACATATATATGCACATAAAGTTTTAAATATATCATCATATAATAATATATTATTATTATATATACTGTATGTGTATATATTTATATATATATATTTAAAACTTTATGTGCATGTTAGCTTATATTACAAGCTTGAAATACTTGCAGTAGTTCATTCAAATTCATCCTGCTGCATTGTTATATCCGTCTCTCTTCAGGACTTTGTGAATATTATAATTACTTTTTCACTGTGCATGCTTTTAGTATACAGTAGTTTGTTCTTTGATTTTTAGCAAGTCAAATCTGCTCTTCTCATCCTGAGCACTTCATTGTACTGTTAACTCTGTGTTAACCTGTATAAGACAAATAAACACAAGTTGAACTTGATGGGGAGTTCCTCTCAGTTCTTGGTGAACACCGACCATGAATGGCAGAGCAGTCACATCAGGAGGTCAGATGATGCAAACCTGGAAAAAAAAACAAGTGTTCATATTTACCTACAAGTAAAAAACCAAACGGAGAACTCTTTATGAGAGTTATGCTTTAAAATAAATTAATTACATCTCAGGAAATTAAATGTTTAATTGGAGTGAAACAGTTCTGGTTTCATATTAAAGGAAACAGCAGAGAATATTTCAGAGGTGTAACAGCTCTGAAGTTACTAAGAGTTTACAAACATATTTACAGATTAGAAAACATATGTTAAAATCTGAATATTATTTTAAAAGTATGTAGTTACAAACTTTTATTAAATCACTCATCATGACTCCAACATTAAATCTACAAGTGCAGGGTGTGGAGTCGAGTGATAATCGTGTTTCTTACTGAGCTGCAGCTGTGTTCTCCTCCTCGCTGTCCTCTCTGCTTCTCTCCCAAAGCCCCGGTCATGGAAGTGGAAGGGAGAATTATTCCACTGGAACAATGCAGGTACAGCTCCTTTTTAACCACTGTTTGATGCTGGCTCTTGAATATTCTGAGGTTTAAAACGCCGGCTACAACCGAGTGTTAGCTTTAAGGCTAACTCGGTTAGCCACGAACTCTGGCATTAAAATATAAAAAACTAAGCGCTCTATTGTACCTGCTATTCACTGGACACAACGGCACACAACAAATCTCTCTTGTTGTACCAGTAGCTCGCAGATAATTTACCTTTTGTGTCTTTTACATGGTCTAGTTCTAGAAGCTACCGCTAACAACAACAGTAGTAGATGAGAGCCGGAAGTGAAGCGTGTGAGTCATATTTTAACGGAAGTACGTCACCACTACCCGTGGCATATAGCCTATTGATAAACTTTTCTTGACAAGACATCAGGGTGCAGGAGAACCCTCTTGCCCTGAAGGGACATTTGTAGCTGAGTATACCATGGATTCCTGGAATGAGATGGATCGAGATGGAAGATGGTGTGTCTGTTCGTATTGTCCATTGAGGACATTGAAGATGCATACATAATTGTATTCATAATAACAGGATGGCTGCTTTTTGGAATTGCCGGGTATCTGATATATCGACAAATTTGGAAGACGTTGGCAGCAGTTCGGGCAATTGACTGGCTGTCAGCCTTGTGTGAAGGAATGCTTTGTGCTTCTAGCACTCAGACTCAGATGCTTTGTGAGTTAAGCCATAAGCTGGATGTGATTTCTGTGAATTGCAGGCCACCTGCAACTTCTGGAACTTGCTAGTATGTAATAATCGACCCTGGAGAATGCTATATGCGCTGTACGTCTGAGTGACCACAAAGTTTGGCTCTTTGGGTCACCACTGAGGAGTACAATTAGAACTTTTGAAGGCAGATTAAATAAATCAGAGTCAGCTTGTCCAAAAACAATTAGTGTTATCTGAATCTCTTCCCCACTTGGCCTTGAATAGGTCAACTTATTCCAAAATTCTTCTGGAAGTTATGTAAACTAGATGCTCTGTTTTGCTCCCCCCTCACCTTTCCTGCTCCGTTCCTGAAGACTTCTGAGGAACTATAACAGCTCTGACGGGCTGATTTCTTTTCATTCATTCATTCAACCTTTATTTAGTCAGGTAAATCTTATTGAGTCTCGTGGACTCATTTACAAAAACGACCTGCTAAAACTAAAGAATGATGAACATCAATGGTAGAATTCCCTTAAACAATAAACAATAGAAAAACAAAAGAGAGAAATACATAGGTTTTTTTAACAAAGTATCAAAAAACTAGCAAAACATTATAAGGTAGATGTATAAAATCAAAGACAAGAACATATTTGCATTGGGTTTTGCCAGGATTCCAACAGATTCTTAAAGCCATTTAGAGAGGTCAAGGTCGAGATCTTCAGATATTTTTGTAAGATATTCCAGGAAGCAGGAGCAGAATAGTGGAAGGCCCTTTTTCCAAGTTCAGTCCTCACTAGCCGTGTTTCCATCAAGGTTTCTAGCTGCGCATTTTGAAGTATCGCAGCAGAAAAGCTTAATGGAAACGGCAAAATCCGTATTTACTTTCTCAAGTTCGCCAAAAAGTTTATACGCTCGCTTGAGGTGGTTTTTGGGATGTTCGAAAATGAGCAGATGCGCACAGCGACAGATGGAAACACATTTGCCGACTCGTGCTGCCGAAGCGAACATTCACGTCACGTGACTGATCAGCTGTTTCCGCTCCGGACAACATGTAACATCGCTAAAACTAGTTGGCATGACAGAATAAATACAACTCGACCGATAGCAACACGTACCTGAAATATTCTCTCCTTTTTGACGAGATGTGTGGCCAGGTTCTGTTTTCAACTGCTACTTCCTGTTTACTGTAGACATGCGCAGTGCTGACGTCTGACGTAATGACGCTGACGTCTGACGTAATGACGCTGTGCGTGGCTTGGTAGATGCGCTTCAAGCCAGCAGATGGAAACACTTCTGCTTCGCATTAATTTGTATTTACATATTTGCGAGATTTCAAAAATTAGCTCAAAAATCGAAATGAAAATGGATGGAAACACAGCTAGTGACGGAACACTGCAGGTGATCATGTCCTGAGAGCGCACTCTGTAGCTGCACTCACGCAGAGTCATGTATGAGGGCAGCAGACCAAGAAGTGATTTAAAGATGAAAATGTACCAGTGGAAGAGTCTGTGTGAGGTTAATGATGTCCAGTTAACCAGTGAATACAGGGTGCAGTGGTGGGTACGATAATCACAGCCAGTTATGAATCTTAGTGCACCATGATAGACAACATCCAACATCCGCAGGGTGCTTGTAGGAGCATTCATGTAGAGAATGTCACCGTAATCAATGGAGGGAAGGAAAGTCACAGATACAAGGCGTTTCCTAGCATTCAGTGTTAGACATGATCTATTTCTGAAAAAGAAACCCAGTTTAACTTTCAGTTTCTTTACTAGGTTTTCCACGTGGAGTTTAAACAAGAGATGTGAATCAACCAGGATACCCAAATATTTATATATTTAAACATAAGCAAACAGCAAAGATTCAAAAATGTTCATTCTGTTGTCACAAAATGACATAAGTTTGTACTTTAAGTTGCAGTTTATTTGTTTCTAAAAGCTCTCTTTGCAGATTAATGAGTCAAAACTCTCATTGAAAATCTCTCTTCAAAACTCTCTTTTGAAAACCTTTCTAAAAGGTCTGAGTTCCTTTATTACCAAATGTTCAGAACTGTAAGACACATTTTCAGTTGAAACTCAAACTCTCTCTCAACTCTCTCAGAAATGGATTTAATCAATATTTTGTGAATGTTGGATCAAGCCTCGCAGCTAAAATACCAAAAGTATATAATAATGTGAGCCATTCAATTATAAGTTGTGCAAACAGTATTTTTCTAAATGGAACTGACAAAGAAAAAATGATGAATGTAGTAAAAAAGCTTACAGACAAGAGATCAAAAGACCGGGTGGACATGGATATGATGTTTGTAAAGGACATACCGGTAATGAGTCATGTTATTGAGCCGTTTAAATACAGGTAGTCCCCGACTTACGAGCGCTCTTACTTACGAGGTCCCGGACTTACGAGCATGCATCTCATAAAATTTAAAAAAAAAAAAAACATTTTTTTTAAACCTTTTTTTTAATTTATTTATTAATGAATACATGGTACAGTACTGTACAGTCACCAAGCACTTAGCCTATCCTAACACAGTTTTTAAAGATGAAGGAGTGAGTTGAATTGTCTCCCTTTCACATAAAGGGAGCTAGCTCCCTTTATGGGAATGGAGCCTGCAGGGAGGAGGGAGACAATTCAACTGACTCCTTAACTGTGTTAGGATAGGCTAAGTGCTTGGTGACTGTACAGTACTGTACATTTATCTATTTATAAATAAAAAACAATAAAAAATACTGTATATACTGTATATTTTTAATAAATAGATAAATGTACAGTACTGTACAGTCACCAAGCACTTAGCCTATCCTAACACAGTTTTTAAAGATGAAGGAGTCAGTTGAATTGTCTCCCTCCTCCCTGCAGGCTCCATAGGGAGCTTGCTCCCTTTATGTGAAAGGGAGACAATTCAACTTATTCCTTCATCTTTAAAAACTGTGTTAGGATAGGCTAAGTGCTTGGTGACTGTCCAGTACTGTACATGTATTCATTTATAAAAAAAAAAAAAAAAAAAAAAAAATATATATATATATTTTTTTTTTACTATGTGATCCTACTTACGAATTTTTGACATACGAGCGCCCCCTAGGGACGGAACTTGCTCGTAAGTCGGGGACTACCATATATGTAATTTATCATTTTCAACAGGAAAATTCCCAGATAATATAAAAGTAGCTAAGGTAGTTCCTGTTTTTAAAAATGTGATAAATGTGTGTTCAATAATTATAGACCAATATCCTTGTTACCAAAGTTCTCAAAAATTCTAGAAAAACTATTTGTAATTTATTGATAAACAAAATATTCTAAGCAACAGTCAGTATGGGTTTAGAGCAAAAAACTACATCAATGGCTCTCATGGAATTAATAAAACAAATAACTACTGCTGTCGATCAAAAACAATATTGTGTCAGTATTTTTGGTGATTAAAAAAAGCATTCGATACTATTGACCACACTATTCTCCTTGAAAAATTGAACAAATATGGTATTAGAGGACCAGCATTACAGTGGGTATCTAGCTATTTGAAAGATAGGAAACAGTTTGTACAGATAAATGATGTAAGATCTGACCTCTGTAATATCACATGTGGAGTTCCTCAAGGCTCTGTACTTGGACCAAAGCTATTTATTTTATATGTGAATGACTTGGTAAATGTGTCAGGACTCCTTAAATGTGTACTTTTTGCTGATGATACCACATTTTTTTGTTTAGGTGAAGATATAGAACAAATGTTGGAATTGATAAAGACAGAATTTGTCAAAATACAAACTTGGTTTAAAATCAATAAATTATCATTAAATCTAGAAAAAACTAATTACATGATATTCAGTAATAAAAAGAAAACTGTTGATGTTCCATTCAAAATTGAGGGTGTTGAGATTTGTAGAGTGAGTGAGGTGAAGTTTTTGGGTGTTATTATTGATGACAAACTGACATGGAAACATCACATAAATTCTGTAAGAATAAAAATAGTTAAATCTATTGCAGTACTGTACAAAGTCAGAGACTTATTGAATGATAAAGCTCTGTATTTGTTGTATAACACAAATTTTGTTCCACACTTAATATATTGTATTGATGTTTGGGGGAAAGCATGTAAAACAATCACAAAGCCTATTTTTGTATTACAGAAAAGAGCTGTAAGAATTATCCCTATAAAACATTACTGTCATCCATCAAGTACATTATTTTATCAACTGAAGTTATTGAAGTTCCATGATTTGGTAGATTATAATGTTTTATCAGTTATGTATAGGGCTCAGAATAACGCATTACCTTTAAATATCCAAATACATTTTGTTAAAAGACAAAGTTGTTATAATCTTAAGGGGACAGAGATATTTGTAAAACCAAAATTCAGAACTAGTTTGAAGGGACGGTCTACCTCAATCCAGGGATGGATTATTGAATGGTTTGGAGAATGAAGTTTAAAATGCCAAGTCAATGGTTGTCACGGTTTTACTCAGAGTGTGTTAAAACCCAGTGGCGCAGACGGAAACGCAGGAGGAGGCAAGAGGTCATAAAGTAATACTTTTAATAACAACAAACAAAACGAGCTGTCGTGGCAGCAATACTCACAGGAACTGTAGCGTGACACAAAGAGGATTCACCAGACTATACCAGACTATGCACCGACAATGAAATGAGACACAGACAGGGCTTATATACACATACAGCTATGACGAGACATAATCACAGACACCTGGGGACAATCAACTAGAGACACAGAGCAGGACCGGAAAACTAAACCTGAAACATGAAAGTAACTAGGATGACAGAACTGGAGGTTAAACTAAGGGTGAATAAACATGACTACTGTACACTGGAAGGGAAACTAATAAATAGGGATGGGGCAGATCCGATCCAGTATCGGTATCGGTATCCGATACCAGCATTATTTAAGTATCGGGTATCGGATCAAACCTGCCGATACTTTTCCGATCCAGCTTCAAAGAGCACTTGTGTTCAATCACAATCTGTGACTGCCCTTTTTAACATTGTGTGAGATAAACCCAATGAAGACACTCTTAAGCCTTACAATAAGGGGGTTCCCTATTGTAAGGCTTAAGAGTGTCTTCATTGGGTTTATCTCACACAATGTTAAAATGAATAGTTTGGGTGCAAAAGTTTCATTATACAGAGTCAAATACCTGAACAGTATCGGATCGGGAAAGTATCGGTATCGGGCGATACTGAGTTAATAAGTATCGGTATCGGATCGGAAGTGAGAAATGTGGATCGGTGCATCCCTACTAATAAACTAACAGACTAGGAACTGACTACAGGATGACAGAACTGGAGGTTAACCTAAGAGTGAATAAACATGAGACTGAACTGGAAGGGAAACTAATAAACTAACAGACTAGGAACTGACTACAGGGGGGACGAAGGGAGCCAATCCTTACAGTACCCCCCCTCAAAGACGCCCCCCGGCGTCCCCAAAGAACACCCCCCAAAAAAACAAGGCGGGCAGAGGGAGGTACCGCAGGGATGGCGGGCACGGAAAATCACAAGGACAGGGGACAAAACCCTAATACACAGAACACAAAAACGTCCAGACGGGCAACGGCCCGTCCACCAGGCAGGTCGGGCGGTCGGCCAGGGCGTCGTCCCTCAGGCAGGAGTCGGTCGGGCGGTCGGCCGGGATGCCGCCCCTCAGGTAGGAGTCGGTCGGGCGGTCGCCGGGATGCTGCCCCTCAGGCAGGGGCTGGTCAGGCGGTTGGCCGGTCAGGCGGGCAGTAGGAAGGCAGTCCACCACCAGGAGCCTCCGTCGGTGACGAGGCCTCAGGAAAGTCGAAGACGAGGGTGGAACCCCTCAGGGTCCACCCAGAACAGGAGCTCCCACAGGCGTCGCTGTGACGCCAAGCCACGAGACGTCGAACGGCATTGAGTCGGGAGACCAGACGTCGGGTGTTGAGTCGGGAGACGAGGCGTCGTGGGAACCATCGAGCGTTGACAGGTCGTGGGAACCATTGAGCGTCGACAGGTCGTGGGAACCCTCGATCGTTGTGACGTCGTGGGATCCATCGAGTGTTGAGACGTCGGCAGGCGTAGAGACGGGAGTCGAGACGGGAGACGAGGCATCGTGGGAACCCTCGATCGTTGAGACGTCGTGGGATCCATCGAGCGTTAAGACGTCTGGCATGGGGACGTCTGGCGAAGAGACGTCTGGCGAAGAGACGAAGACGAGAGTCGAGGAGTCGTCAGGCGCATAGAATTCAGGTGAGGAGCCATCGAACGTAGAGACGCTCTCGATGTGTGGACCCATGGTGGAGGTGTCCGTTGCGCCAGGACCCTCCATAGACGTGGAGGCATCCGATGCGCCAGGACCCTCCGTAGATGTGGAGGCGTCCGATGCGCCGGGACCCTCCGTAGACGTGGAGGCGTCCGATGCGCCGGGACCCTCCGTAGACGTGGAGGCGTCTGATACGCCGGGACCCTCCGTAGACGTGGAGGCGTCTGCAGTGCGGGGACCCTCTGTAGCTGGCTGTAAGACCTCTGGGCAGCCGAAGATGTGAGGGGCATCCTCCAGGACCCCCTCGGAACAGGATATGGGAGGGGCATCCTCCAGGACCCCCTCGGAACAGGATACGGGAGGGGCGTCCTCCAGGACCCCCTCGGAACAGGATACGGGAGGGGCGTCCTCCAGGACCCCCTCGGAACAGGATACGGGAGGGGCGTCCTCCAGGACCCCCTCGGAACAGGATACGGGAGGGGCGTCCTCCAGGACCCCCTCGGAACAGGATACGGGAGGGGCGTCCTCCAGGACCCCCTCGGAACAGGATACGGGAGGGGGTCCCTCCTGGGACCCCTTGGAACAGGATACGGGAGGGGGTCCCTCCTGGGACCCCTCAAGACAGGATGGTGAGGGGCGTCCTCCAGGACCCCCTCGGAACAGGATGCGTGAGGGGCGTCATCCAGGACCTCCTCGGAACAGGATGCGTGAGGGGCGTCCTCCAGGACCCCCTCGGAACAGGATGCGTGAGGGGCGTCCTCCAGGACCCCCTCGGAACAGGATGCGTAAAAGGCGCCCGGACCCTCCGAAGACGTAGAGGCGTTGGGACCCTCCGAGGCTGGAAGCAAGGCGGCAGTGCCCTCCGAGGCTGGAAGCAAGGCGGCAGCGCCTTCCGAGGCTGGAAGCAAGGCGGCAGCGCCTTCCGAGACTGGAAGCAAGGCGGCAACGCCCTCTGGAGCCGGAGACAGGGCAGCGCCCTCTGGAGCCGGAGACAGGGCAGCGCCCTCTGCTGAAGCCGGAGACAGGGCAGCGCCCTCAGGAGCCGAAGTATCAGGAGCCAAAGAATAAGGATCAGGAGCCAGAGTATCAGGAGCCAAAGAATCAGGATCAGGAGCCGAAGCATCAGGAGTCAAAGAATCAGGAGTATCAGGACCAGGAGCCGACAAGCCGGACGAGGAGACTGCAGCAGCCGAAGAGTCTGCAGGCGAGGAGACCACCGTCGAGTCTTGTAAAGAGAGATCAGGAGCAGGAACAAGAGCTGAAGAGTCGGTAAGTCCTCTCTGCCTTCAATCTCTGCCACGGCGGCGACGGCGTGGTCCAGAACCTGACCGGGAACTCCTCCTGGACTCAGGACCCTCCATGGCACAGGTGAAGTGAGGGGCCCACTCCAGGGACCCCTCGAGACAGGATACAAGGGGGGGTCCCTCCTGGGACCCCTCGAAACAGGATACGTGAGAGGCGTCCGGACCCTCTGAGGACGTAGAGTATGGACCCTCTGAGGCTGGAAGCAGGGCGGCAACGCCCCCTGGAGCCGCAGGTACTGGAGCAGCAGCTGCTACAGGTACTGGAACTGAAGCTGCTTTTGCAGGTACTGGAGCTAAAGCAGGTTCATGAAAACAGGTGGCTTCTGCAGGTTGGGTAACAGGGACCAGTTCAGAATGTAAGACAGAGTTGTTACTGGACCTAATCATACTCAGGAGTCGATCATATTCAGGGATGGATAATAGTCCAGGAGTAGAAGTCAATAGTCTTTCAGCTAGTGAGAGTAACAGTTTCGAACAGGCCGGGTTACCTTCAGCTGAGGTAAACATTCTTTGTAAGGTAGAGTTTATGTGGTGTAATTCAGAACTTTTTATTACCCCAGTCACCCCAGTAGAACATCCTGGGACGACCTCTGTTGGTTCAACGATGAATTGTTCTGGTGACTGACCTGTGGGCGGGTGAGCGGTGAGAAGACCCTCCCCCGTGGAGTCGCTGTGAGCTGGTTCACCAAACCAAGCCGGGACAGCTGCGAGCGACAGTGGAGCGTTTGTTTCCACCCTCACCGGAAACCTAGGAGGTGAGGCCATGGAACTCTCTCCCACTGGAGCGCTGGAGTCGTGCCCAAAATACTCGGACTCGCTGGACCGAGGCCGCTCAGCTGACCAAGACGGAGGCGCAGGTGAACACTTCCGGGTCATCTTTCTACCGCTTCTACGGCGGCGCGGAGACTGGGGGACAAGAGGAAAACACAGGTCGTCGTCATTGTCCTCACCTGAGGTCCAGCCGGAGATAACGGGTGGACCTGGAGGAAGAGCCGAACTGGAGCAGGACGTCAGGCGGTCCTCGTGGAGCCGAAATCCACCACACTGGAAAACAGCTTCGTCCCTCTGCGTGGAGTCGAGCGAACAGGTAGGCGAACCGTTCCGTCTGCTGGGTCTTTTGTATGGTCGGTGCATAATGTCACGGTTTTACTCAGAGCGTGTTAAAACCCAGTGGCGCAGACGGAAACGCAGGAGGAGGCAAGAGGTCATAAAGTAATACTTTTAATAACAACAAACAAAACGAGCTGTCGTGGCAGCAATACTCACAGGAACTGTAGCGTGACACAAACAGGATTCACCAGACTATACCAGACTATGCACCGACAATGAAATGAGACACAGACAGGGCTTATATACACACACAGCTATGACGAGACGTAATCACAGACACCTTTCATTCATTCATTCATTCAACCTTTATTTATACAGGCTAGCCTCGTTGAGTCACGGGGACTCATTTTACAAGAGGGACCTGTCTCACTCACACCAAACAACCATCCACTCTTACACTCACACCTAGGGTCAATTTAGAGTCACCAATCAGCCTAACAAGCATGTTTTTTGGTCTGTGGGAGGAAACCGGAGCACCTGGAGGAAACCCACGCATGCACGGGGAGAACATGCAAACTCCTGGAGACACAGAGCAGGACCGGAAAACTAAACCTGAAACATGAAAGTAACTAGGATGACAGAACTGGAGGTTAAACTAAGGGTGAATAAACATGACTACACTGGAAGGGAAACTAATAAACTAACAGACTAGGAACTGACTACAGGATGACAGAACTGGAGGTTAACCTAAGAGTGAATAAACATGAGACTGAACTGGAAGTGAAACTAATAAACTAACAGACTAGGAACTGACTACAGGGGGGACGAAGGGAGCCAATCCTTACAATGTTTACATTTGAGAAAATTATCAAAACTAAATTGTTAAAATATATATATATATGAAGTAGCGTAATGTGTATTGTATTAGTTAGAAAATTAGAAAGAGCTATTCATTTTGTTCTGTTCTGGAAGATTATTATTGTTTGAACTGATTGTTTGAAAAAAAGGGGTAGATATAATAAGATGTTTTCTTCTTTTTGCTACCTTTTATTTTTTTAAATATTTTGTACGTTATTATTTATGTGATTGTTCCCTTTCAGTCAAGTTCTCTCGGTGCAACATATGCTATGGGAATCAGTGCCTCTGCGCGGTTACCTGAAGTAATACACTCACGCCTTTACGGCAAGGGCATCAGTGTCGCGCCAGAGGCCCCTCCCTATGAGTATTTAAGCCGCTGACGCCCATCCATCTTTCTCTTATTGCCCTTCACCTTGCTTAAACTGGAATGGAAATTCAATTGACCTGGAGCTTTATGCTTCCTCTGTCCTGGGTTACATCAGTACATGTGCTGAAAATGTATCCATAAGAAAGTGTGTTAAATTTTACCCCAATCAAAAACCCTGGCTAAATAAGGATGTCCGCACCCTGCTGGCAGCCAGGGACACTGCATTCAAGTCTAAAGATACTGAGGAGTTGAGAAAGTGCAGGAGAGAACTGGATGATGGCATAAAGAAGGCCAAAGCCGCGTATGCACAGAGGATCGAGGGACAGTTCACCTCACATGATCCAAGGAGCATGTGGCAGGGCATCAAATGCTTAACAGACTACAAGGGCAAAAGCAAACAATGCCCCAGGGACCCATCCCTGCCTGATGCCCTCAATAAGTTTTATGCACGTTTTGATGATCCAAACAGACCAACTAGCACCAGACTCACCTCATCACCAGACGAGGAGCACCTCAAAGTGACCGCAGCAGAAGTGAGAGGCAGTCTCAGAAGGATCAACCCTCATAAAGCTACGGGTCCAGACAACATCCCAGGGAAAGTTCTGAAGGAATGTGCGGACCAGCTCTGTGAGGTGCTGGCTGACATCTTCACCACCTCACTTGCACTGGAGTCAGTTCCCACCTGCCTGAAGACTGCCACCATCATCCCAGTCCCAAAAAGCTCCACAGTGACTGGTCTGAATGACTATAGACCGGTGGCCTCACCCCGATAGTCGCTAAATGTTTTGAGAAACTGGTCATGTCCCACATCAAGACAGCCGTCAACAT